>VZTM01007557.1:60093-103584 GCA_013400555.1 Jacana jacana
TAGCGCGCTGCAGGGCGCCAGAGGGGCCGCTACCGCCTGCCCCTGCCCGCCGAGCGGCGTGGGGAGCGCCTCCTCCGGGCGGCGGGGGATTAGCTGGTGGTGACCGGTGACTCGGCGCAGCTGCGCACCGGGGAAGTGGGACCCGCCGGGCTTGGCTGGAAGGGGCAGCGGCAGCTTCCGCCCGCTGGGTCCCGGAACCTTGCCCAGCAGGCCTGTTGGGGGAGGTGCCCGGCCCACCGCCTCTTCACCTCACCCGCTGAGGGCTGGCATCGTAGAGGGGGTTGCCCACATACGCCTCCGTTTGCAGAGGCGGTGGAAGCCGCGGAGAGCCGCAGAGAGAGCGAGCCGCGGCTAAGAGTAGCAGGTGTCCCTAGGAAGGGGCTCATCCCATCGACCTCACAGACCCTGTCACAGCAGGGCCTCCCCAAGACAGAGTGCTTCAGCCACGAGCAGTTTTGCTGTTCAGGTCACAGGGGGCTTCAGGTGTTACGACCTGGGTGACACCTGCTTGATGGCCAAGGTGGGAATCAACTCGCACAAGTCCCATAGCATTTAGGTTCCCCAACTGCCCACAATAGGGCTGTGAAGGCAGAGGGACCCCTGTGTGACCTGTTTCTCTAGTGCTGTGAGGAAGCAAGGCCACTGCAGGTGGTGGGTTGCAGGAGATGACAAAACACGAGAGGAAGGGGCCTCTGGAGATGACAGGCCCACTCCTGCCGCAGCTGGGCCAGCTTGAGAATTGGGCCAGGGCCTCAGTCAGCCCAGCACTGCCATGCATGGCGTGTGGATGCCAGATTCGATTACAATTTAGAGGCTGGAAAGCTGACCATTTTCTCCTAGTACTTTAGGATAATATCCTGTAGTCTGGGCCAACAAAATCCCATGGAGCTAATGGAAAATTGTTGTAAGGGATGGGCTTCTCTCTATAATAAATCAGTCCATCAGCAAAGAAACCGGAAGAGGTCTGAATATGACAGCGCCAGCCATGTTGTAAATACAACAAAACCCCCAACAGCAAGAAAATACTGAATTTGTGCAAAGTAAGAATTCCTGTTTTAGAATTATTAGAATAAATCTATTACTGAAATCCAAATGCAACCCAAGGGGAACCAATAAACTTGTCTGAACTAAGAAAAGTGCTACAGCTTTGTGCTCAAGAATTTTGCATTTAATTATCAGTTGTACAACACCCCAATACAGCACTAACAAAATATTCCTTATAGAAATGCAAGTAAAGCATTGAAGTGAATGAAAATATTTTTGATACCACTTGTACTTCACAAGCAGTGTAGATTCATGTAAGCATCCAAATGCCATATCAGCTATTAGTATCTGCATATTTGATTTGTACAGTAAATAATTGGTAAGCTCTTTTTTGACTAAACACACCAGCTGAAACTTGAAGCTCAAAATCTCTACAACAAAATCAGTAAAATTGAAAGAAAAGATGTAGTTTGAAGAAGCAAACAGCAAACTCGAAATAAGAAATTAGCTTGCAAAAGTGCTTTGAGGCTAGGTTTTAATCTTAGTGCAGTATGTGACAGAGCTATCCGTTCTGCTAAAGCTACTCTTGTGTCACTGAGCTGAAAATCCAGTCCTAAAGTAAAACAGCAGCAGTAGTTTGTAGCTATTCCATACTCATACTCCAACCCAGTCTGTTTCTCTAGATAATTTCAATTAAGTAGAAGTAGAAACATTAAAGTATCAGTAGAGAAAATAAACACTCACAGTTTGATTCACAAAAAATGTAACACGGGCTGTACTGTCTCATTGCAGACAGTGAGAGCCACAATGGGAGCAAAGAGCAAGACTGAGCTGAGACACTTTCCCCAGCATCATGAACATCCCTCAAGGTGGGTGCCGCTTTTCTTCCTCTGCTGTCGGCACCTGAACAAGCCACCTCAGAGCTGAAGAGCTGATCCAGTATGCCACCTGAGTTACAGCAGAGATGTGTCTGCATCTCCCTGAACTCTACCATATTTTCCGTGGTGAAGTGCCTCCCCAGCTCACCAGTTGAGCATAAGCTCAACTATTTGTGGGGCCACCTCAAGAATCAGAATTCAGAAGTACTCTAGAACAAGGGAAATGATGCAACCCCCTAGACCTCAACTGCCCCCTGTTTTGAATCTGGATTCCTCACCCATCAGGCATGGTCCTGCAGGGGTGAGCTGGACAAGCAAAGCCATGTGCTGGAAACATGTCCATCCACAGCCCCAAGCATGGACAGGCAATGAGCCAGTTTCAGATGCCACCCAGAGACCCCAGTCTGGGGCAGCAGGGACTTTTGTCAGGACTCTTGCAGGGGTTTTGGGTGGGGGTCCCCAGGGAGGCTGGCCAGCAACATAAAGGCTTATTTGTACCCTCAGGGACCTGACAATAAACTATTCCATACAAAGTATTTTATATCACATTGCATATCTTTATCAACTTTCAAGTTCTCCTCCATTGTAACATGATGAAAACCAATGGAGCCACTGCAAAAATAATGTATCTTTCTGGACCATCATTGTTTGAATTAGTTAAAATATATCTTTATTATAGAGAGAGAGCGAGCAATGAAAATAGGTTCAGTCACTAAAAATATATATTATCACCCTCCACCACTGAGCTAAATGTTAATTGTGACCCACTGCAGATCTACGAATAGCAGGGACGGAATTAGTGTATCCAGTTAGAATAATATAAGCAGTATCTAATTGACTAACCAAGTACCACATCTTGCACACAAGGACTGCCATTTACCCTGTATCCCAGTTCAGTGTGGATTGTCAATGTTTAGCTCAAAGGTCTGGACTCTTAATTATAGGCATTTCTACAAGTAAGTATATTTAAAAGTAGTAATCGATAATGTATTCACTTTATGAATGAATTAGCATTAACTGGGAAACTGCCCTTGTGTTCAATCCAGTTTGATTAATTGATGGGTCAATCATAGATAGACAAGAAGAGTCACAGCTCCTAAAACCATTTACTCTGACTTATGCTGCACAAGCTATTGAATTTCTTGAACTAATTTCTCCTCAAAGCAGAGCAAAACTTTTAGGAAACACCTTGTCTTGATTTTAAAATGTCCTTAATGAATAGTTAGAAATAAAGGCAAACAAAAAGTACTAAACTCATACGCTTTATTTCTACTCTTATTATGCCCAGTTATCTTTTCAGTTACTGCACCATGTTACAACGTTATAAACTATTTTGAAAAATTCTCAACTTTTTTCTCTCTATATTAGTACTTATAGACATTGGAAAAAATGAAATGATTGAGCATTTGCTTCTGAAATCTGAAAACACAGCATTATGCACTGCAGTAGCGAGATCCTGGTCACACTGAAGTGAATGACAAATTTCTACCTTCTTTGAGTCAGGATTTAATTCCTGGCTCAAATAACATTGTGTCCAAAGAAGAAGAGGTCTGACAACTCATACACATTATCAGATCACCTTAAATGATACCCTGTGCTGGGTCAATAGGCTTCTGTAAGATCACGTGGGTCCACTGATGAGAAGCTTTTGAGGATGCTTCTTTTTGAGGGAACCAGCTGGGATGATGGCAAACGTTATCACACTCCTGTTCCACATTATCACCCTTGTAGAAGAGCTGACAATTTGATTATGCCTCAGGTAATGAGGAAAAATTTGAATTTCAGTAGCTCTCTTTTTTAATAAACAGTCATTTAGTTTTAAAAACAAAAATAATAATTTCCTAAATAGGGTTTATTCCACCCTGAAAAATGTAGCTTTCCAAGAGATAATGCGTGACTATATTCACAAGAGTGAAATTCAGCACCGGCCTGCAGCCCCATTCAAACCCTCCAGGAGAAATTCAGCCAGCTGCCTGCATAACTTTAAGCTCACTTTGGATGTTTTCAAGAAATAAAACTGTCTTGATAATTTATTAATGAAAACTATTTTCTAACTACATTGTTAGTATATTTATGCCATCCCCCTTTTTCTATATTTATACAAAACCTGTAAATAAAACATACTCTTTTGGATCTCCCTATTTTATCTGTGTTTTTATACCATGTCCATCAGGTAATCTGAACATGGGGTTTTGTGAATCAATTTGAATGCCTAATTAAACATTTTTTATTGTAAAACACAGACTTGTTAATCAATTTATGAAGATTCTCAAGGCTTTAGCCATATAAATATGCATGCAACTGCTGAATAAATAGCCAAGAGCAGGGAGTTTCAAGCAACCAGAAAAAGACTGGAGCGCTCTCACTCCCCCTGCTCACAAGATGAGCAGAGGAGTCTGTACCCCACAGGATGTGTTGAGGACCTGGCAGGATTGGGTGATAAAGTGATACTTGGCTAAATTATACCTTATATCTGCAGAGACTTGTACTTCTCATCTCCTCTGTCTTTTTTTAACTTCCGTTAGGTCTGTTTTAAATATGAAAGATGATGGCTCATGAAAGGATGTGAAGTAGGGTATAGGTTTAAGAAAGTCACAGAACAAAGTGTCGTGCCTGCTCTTTGAATGTCTTAAAATTAAGGAGTCTTTAGAAGCAGAGCTGTTCACCTTCACTCACAACCTTGGAGCCGCTGTATGGAAAGCTGTGTGTGTTTGACAGGAAAAGTTCCATCCCTGGTAGTCACTTTTAGTTAGGCTTAATCACTTAATCTTCCAGAAACGGTACTGCTGAACCACAGATCGTATTCTCCAGGAACGGCTGCACGCCCTGTGCCCAAAGCTGTCTTTTTGTGTTACGTGTCACCGCAGACTTTAGCCAGAAAGGTTCTGAACTTGGAAAGGGAGCAGGGAGTCACTTGCTAAGACACAGAGCCCCAAGCAAACTGGAGGGTGAACTAGGAATAAACAATAAAGTCAGCTACAGGGTAGGTATGAGAGACGATCATAGGCCAGCAGCCTGTGGGGAGAGAAAGGACAAAGAAAACCATATATAACCTTTTCCATATTAGAGATCTGGTTTACTAATCTTGTCTTCTTTTTTTTTTTCTTTCTTTCCAAAACCATTGCTACTGTGAGCTGCTTTCAGGTGGACACTGCAGGTACTGACTACACAATAGCTGGGGCAGCTGGAGGCCTGTCCCGCACAGCGGTCCAAGTAACAAAAACAGCTTTGTGGGTAGATTTCACAGCTCACCCTAAACTCTGTCCTGCTGTAGACAGGCAGCTGCTTCTCTATGGGTACGTTGGGTTCAGAGATTTGCACCTTTTCAGCAGGTGAGTGCAAGCCTATATTATTCTTTGTGAACCAGAGATTAAGTGTGAAGGTAAAATCTCAGCAGGAGCTGGGAAATGCTGCCTTTCAAAGAGGAAAAGTGCAGTTAATCACTTTTAGGAAATAAGCTGTAAGGTGGGAGTTCAGGGATGACAATGAGTTCACAATTCAGTAGGGGCTGCAAGTGTGGCCTGTCACCAGAGTGTCTCTCAGGCTGGTGTGCTCCCAGCTCCCACCCTGGAGGGGCCTGGGCTTGACATTCAAAATCTGTCCTTGTGTTATCGTCCACATCTATGCCACAAATTGTTGACATGTTGACAGGATTGTCATTGCCCAGTACAGATATACAGACAAAAATGCTCTAGAGATGCCCTGGCTCTGCAGATAGTCAGGCTGTTGCCATCCAAAGAGGAAATGGGAAAGCAGGGCAACCCCATAGAGATGATCTCTTCCCTTTAGAGACATTTGTGTTAGTAAAAGACCCAGAGATCTAGAAAGAGGTTCCTCATTTTTTGCATGAAAGGAACAAACTCTTCACCACCCTCATCCATCAGGTACCTCCTACAACTTTATAAATATTAACATCCTTACTGCAGGTCTTTACAGGGGCAGAGAGCAAACCTAGAAGTAAAGGCTCAAGGTTCTGCTTAATATGTGGAAGTGACTTGCCTGGGTTAAATATATTTTAATCCACTCATTTGAAGTTTACAAGCATTTTTAGTAAGTCATTACAGAAAGCCTGTACACAAATTTCCAAAGACAAAAAGTGACAGCAGCACAAATGTGGTTTCAGAAACATATCATGATGACAGAACTGGATGACTGTGGGGAACAGGCAAGGGCAGCTGTTAGGTGTGAATGTGACACTCAACACTCAGATGCTTGCAGTTCACAATTTGCTTTTATCAGAATCAGCAACCTCATAACTGCCATTCTCTGTTAACTCCAGCCTGCCCCTGGCAGACCTGCATTAACCTTTGCTTATGGAGCCACGGCAGGACTCAAGCAAATAAAAAAATATAACATGTCAGATTCTCCACTGGTGTAAATCAGCATTTCTTTACTGACTTTGAAGGAACAGCATCTGCTCACTCAAGCTGAGGATCTTACTCGGTGCTACTATAGCATCATTTCTGTGTTGAAGACTAGAGAAGGGTCTTTGATCCTCTCATAACTCCTTGAGGCTCCCTAAGATAATTGGCCAGGACATTTCCTGAGTCATCCAGGGTCATTTTGTGTGCCCTTTTACTTGGAGAAGGATTACAGGCATGAGAAAAGTCTTGGAGCCTTCACAGATGCAGACGACCTACGTGAGTGCTGCCGTGTGTAGTAGGTCAGGCACCCCTCCCAACATGAGGGACACCCCACTGCCACTGGGCCGTGCTTAACCTATCCTGCTACTGATGTGGAAACAGAAGCTCTTCAGGGTGACCTGGGCCCTGTGACTGCACACCTCTCTTGTCCCAACTCATGGGGGTGCTGGAAAAGGAAAGTAGGTGAACTGCATTTCTGCTGATGGAGGTGTTTACACACTGTAATCCAGCAATCTCTCCATGTTGTCTCCAGTTCTCATGATAAGGCGTTTTTTTCAGTTCTAATGATTATTTTGCAGCTATTTTCCAATCCCCTGATTTTTTTCAGCTTCATTAAACATACCATCACTGAAACTGTGTGGCATTTCAGTAGCCACACCAGTGCTGTATAAAGATGTAGCACCACATCTATATACATACTGGTTGCCTTTTTGTTTATATGTGCAAAGATTTCATTAACAGTACAAGCAACAGCAATTTATATTTAACTCAGCAACAAAAGTGCTCAAGTGCAGGCCTAAGACTACGCTTTCCTGTCCTTTCTTGCTAAAAATATTTGCTGTTTAGTAAGGCCACACTCCTGCTAGTGGGTATTTCACTGAGACTGCGTCATATTATTTTTAATCAGAATGTTCTGCAAAATTAAATAAAATGCCTTACAAATGTCTCAGTATATCACATCGAAGCAGTTACCTCTTCAGCCAAATTTCTAATCTAATCAGGTTTGTCTGACAAGACCTATTTTCCATAGAACCATGTTGACTGGCATTAATTACTTCCTGTCCTTTCATTCTTTATCAGCTGAACCCCATATTCTATTATTTTGCTTCCCCCTCCCCTCCAGTTTGATGTTAGATTAGCTGGCTTATATTTACCAAGGTCATCATGTTCGTCCTTGCTGAATGCTGGCAAAACATCAGTCTTCTTCCAGTCTTCTGGAATTTCTATATTATTTCAAGACCCATTAAAAATTAACGTGTGGAAGGAAGAATCTCCTCACCAACTATTTGAGACTCCTAAGGTGCAGGTTATCTGGGCCTGATGAATTACAGGTTTTTATCACAAGTAGATATTTAACATCCTATTTGGTTACTAATGGACTGAAAAGGGCTTTGCCTGCCCGATATGATACTGCTATCATCCTACTTTTTCCAAATTGAGGAGAGACGTGTTTACTGAATATGGCTTTCTTCATTATTAATGATTTTACCACCTTCATCTGGTCACCAGCTAATTCCGTTGCTGGGATTTCTTCTGTGCATAATGTACTTCAAATACTCTTTTTTTTTTTTTGGTTCTTTGTTGTTTTGGTTTTTTGCCTTGCTTGATATGCAGATATCTTAAGTATGTTAACCTTCAATTTTCTGTGTGTCATAATTCCCCTTTTTCTTCCTTTTGCTTGCAGGCCACTATTCCTCCTTCTAATGTCTGCCTCCTCCTCTAAAAAAAAAAAACAAAAACAAAAACCAAAAGCAAAAACAAAAACCCAAAGAAAAAAAAATAATAGGTAGAAGTTCATTCTTATGCTATCTTCAGAGTCTCTTAAATACCAAAGAGCCTTCTTTAAGCATGCTCCAGGTACAAGGAGTAGGAGTGATACCAGCTTTCTCTTCACAGAATCACAGAATTTCTCTTATTCCCTTTTCTGCTGTTCCCTATTGACCGAGGGGGCCATCTTTCAGCAGACTAATTCACATCCACATAGTTGGTGGTCTCTGTGTCAACCACCTCTTCTGCTTTTCCTTCTGTGACTGGTTTTCTACATGGAGGGAAGCAGAGAATACACAGATTTTTACTGAGAGAAGAGCCACCACTATCCATCATCAGATGACAGGGACTTTTCCTTCTCAAAAGATGAAATCTGGTCCAGCAGAGTACTGGCTATTTGTAAGCAACCCCGCGCTGAGAGACGTCCTACCAGCAGCAGCTAGAATGTGTTTATACAGAAATGCAGTGCTCTCCCAGCTTTGCATCTGGTACCAGCAAGAGCTGTGGGTACAAACACAATGCATTTGAAAATTAAGCCAAATGTAGAGTATTTTTATTGCAATCGATGATGGGGAATTCTCAGTCTTTGCAAGGTTTTTTTTTAGTGGTGGTTTTGCAATCCAAAAAGGATTGGGATCCTTTTTGTTTATTAAGGGAGAAAAAATGATGGCCTGGGAGTTTTGCTTTGAATGAAAGTAGGCTTGTGCTTTTTTAGGTTGCCAGGACCATAGCTAGGTACTACTTGTTACATTTACACTTAGTGAAATAGTTATTTAAAAAGAAGCTGCATCTCAGCCATGTGTTTGGGAGCTGTGCTATTAGCTGCTGGCTGAGTGTACACTGCTTCTAGGAGAGGACCTGGGTGCCAGGTCTCAGCCCAGCTCCCATCCATGCTGTCTGCACCTAACGCTCTTTGCAGCAGGCTGGCTGTGTCCCCTGGGCCATGGCTTCATGGAGGCTCACCTTTGGGCTGGAGGTGGTGGGCCTTTGGCCTGAGGAGACCACTACTGATTGTGGTATGTGTTCAAGTCACATGAAATGTTGTGGCCCTGAGGCTGCAGCCCCTTCAGGGCTAGTTCCACTGGACAGAATGCTGGGAGCCCCAGGGATAGGGCACAGGGGAGTCCCTGGAGAGCCTGAATGTCATGAGGCAATGGGGAAAGGAGATAACATGATGCAATCTTGTCCATATTAGTTTTGGCAATGTTTTCTGAAGGGATCCATCTGCCAGTCTGCCAGGCCACTGTTTTGGGGATCTTCTTGGGGTGGTCCAGAACAGATCCAGAAAATAAGCTATCAGTGTGAACTGATCAAGGATTTCAGGTATTTAACGCTGTGGAGATTGACATTGTGAAAGTATTTTAGATTCAGAACAACTACATTTTGGATAAATCCTTGCTTTTTCCTTGCACTTAATCAGTGCTTATTAACATCCAGAGCTGAGAGAATGGCAAGTGCAATAATAATAATACTAGTGATAAAAAAAAAACCAACTAGGGGAACTTTCAAATGTGACTGTCCTGCAGGTTTATGTGATGGAGAAGTCTGTGAAAGTGGTGAGAAAGGAAGGCTATGTGGGACTGGGAGCTGCCAGACCCCTTACGTGTGGCTGGGGCACCTGGACTGCAGGAGGTCCTTTACCTGCCCCAGCAGGTAGAGGGACCAGCGAAGCAGACACAATTGACCAGACAGAAAAGCAAATGTTCCTTAAGACAACAAGTGTGGAGAATCCTGATATATAAGAGATAAAAGGTCTAGGTAATATGGCTGGGTTTATATCCACTTAAGGATTTGGGGCAAATATGAAATGAAAGTAAAAACATATTGATTTGATTTCTCTTAATCTGTTTCATTAAAATAATAAAATGAAAAACAGGAGTGCAAAGACAAATATAAACTCTGTCCCAGACAATGACTGTGTTGACAGAAAGTCAGGATCTCTTCAAACCCTAGAAAACTGGAAACAGAAATCAGCATCCCCAAATATTAATACCATACTTTTCCTGCAGTGCTTGAAGAGGACTAGGGCTTGTCTATGCTTAAAGACATATTTTAAATGATCAAAGGAAAGGCTGAGAGCAGAAGGTGCATTAGGATTACAGTATTAACAGTTCAGCTGGACCCACAGTACCAACTTCAGCAAACACACTCCTGCCATGAATGAGACTGTACTGCTCAAGCTGGTCTGGGATACAATGTTGAAATGACAGCTCATCAATTCCAAACATCTTCAGAGAAAATCCACAGAGACAAAACTTTCTTAAAGAAAGGAAAGAAAGGAGAGGAGCTGCTTCTCAAGGGAGTTACGTTAAAAATGTAAAGGAAAAACTCAAAGATATGCAAAAACTAGATGAATTGCAAAAATCATGAAAGCAGTAAGACTAGATATTGTAGTCTCAGGAATGAAATAAAGATTTGATAATAAAACTAAGTGGATACATTATCCACAGAAACTCTTTGAGAGTTTGAACTTATCTCTTTATATGACATCTGATGATGCTTTGGATGGTATTAAATTGTGATTCATGTATTCAAAGATCTTTATACACCATCAAAGGCATCCTCATGAGCTAAATAAGCTCTTGATAAGTCAAAACTGACAGAAAATAGTTGCTTAACAAATCAAGGTAGTCATCTCATGGAGGATGGATGTAACTTGTATGTTTTCTGCAAGGATTTTCTTCAAGCTGCAGAAGCTGGCATGGGTAATCCTTGTGTCAAGAGTCAGTGACTAAAAATATTTGTCTCAACTCGATAAGCTAAAGCCTGTCACATTGCTTTATCCTTCCATCTTCTGCCTCTTTAAGATTAAAACTTGGTTGTTCAATGAAGTTCCTAAAAGAGGAAACAATCATAGATCACGGACCTTCAATTGCTTTAACTTTTGGTTTTGGTTTTCTATACATTCCTTAATATACCCAACATTTGCCTTCATAGATGTCAAATGGCTTATTTTGATCATAACTCCTGTCAGTGCAAAAACTGAGTAATGAAAGCTATTTCTTAGTGTCTCTTTGGTCATGGTAACTTGCATTGCTCATCATAAGGTCATATGGAGTTTCTTGCGGCCCCCTTCTCTCTGAACAACTTATGTGAAGAAAATCTCATGTTTGAAGCTGTGACCACAACAAACAGGGACTAGTGAATCCAATGTTGTTATAACGTAGTTAATTAGGTGACCTTTAAAATGAAAAACTCTATTTAAACTGCTGCCATTTTTTCAGTCCATTTCTAATTAATTTGGCCTCTAATTATTAGTTTAAACAATATTCTGAACTGTCTTTCCATGGTGGATTACCACCTTCTGGTTATAAACGTATCGGATCAAATTTAATCTTTTTCAGCTCTCCCCATCAAGGCCTGGGATGAAGAAAAGGAATATGAAGGGTTGTGCAGAGTCCTGCTCTCCAAGTCTCTGTTCAGATCAATTAGATCTTCCCTTTTAACCCAACTTCCTCTGAATTTGAGTCACTTTTGATCAGGCTGTCCCAGCCTCCTGCCTGGCAGCATCAGTATCCCGTTGGCACTGCCACTGGGTCTTGGCAGAGTGTAAGCAGCTTGTCTGTGTCTCCAGTGTCCAAATTCCCACCGAGTCTGTCCCCCTCAAGGTGGATCCAGAGCCTGTTCAGGAGATAATGGGGTGGGAACACAGAAACAGTGACTCTGGTGGAGCTTGGTGGGTGCAGTCATGAGAGGGTAAGAGATGGGTAAGAGCAAATTGTGAAAATTTTGACTGATAGAAGAGGAAAAAAGAAAAGATGACAAAAATACCTTAAAAGCTGATTAGTCAGCCTTGAAGTACCTGCTGTCTTCATGTCCACTGACAATTATTAACCAGCCCATTTAAGCAGCTTGTATCAACACCTAAGACAACTGCTGCTGTGTTTCAGAAGGACAGATGTGTGAGAACTACGGAATCATGGAATTGTCAGAGTTGGAAGGGACTTCTAGAGATCACCTAGTCCAGCTCCCAATTACATCGGGATTGTAGGACTATGACGTGCCAAACACTTCCTGAAGAGATTTTTTATTTAATTGAGGAGCTAAATTAACCCTCGCACAACTTACTACGTCTTGCAACATAACATCATTCACATAAGGACATTCACAAATAAAGGTGTCTGTAAGTGTTTAGAACTTGGGCTTTGCTTCAAAATTATAATTAAAAAAAAGACAGAAAGCTCATTTCCCCCCCTCTTCCACACTAGTGTTGGCGTAATCAAGGTGAGCGGGTGATTACTATTTGTATTTGTCTGGTTTTGGCAGTTTCCTAGTTTACTTGGCTTACTAACCAGAAGATAAATAATGCCTTTTCCACATGTGGTAGTACACCTAAAATCCTGGAGTTTTAAGAAGAATGCATTGTTATATCTATCTCAATACACATTTTGTTATACTTAAAGGAAAATGGAGAGAGAGGGAAAGGACCTCTTATAAGATAGGTCTTTTATAAAAAGTTCTAGATAACATAATTGGAATAAAAATAAGGGGATCCTTTAGAAATATAACAGACCTCTGCAGAAATTACTCTAAAACCCATGGAGCATTACATCTTTTATACGAACTTTTTTGAGCCATTGTATAGAATTTAATAGCAGAGTTATCTGAGCTATAGGATGGTACAAAAAAAATAAAAAAGCTGCAGAAAGCCTATCATTTTGTGTTAAATTCCACAGGAGTTTTCCGTAAGGGTTGGGCTGTTTCTGAGGTGTATCCTGTGTGTGTTTCTTCTCCACTCCTGTGGCGAGCTGAACTTTGGTTTTAGTCTGCAGCACATTCTGAATGCATGAGTAGCCTTTTGTGGGTAAAAAAGAAGATAGTTCTCTGCCTCATTAATCTGCAGATTCATGTGGAAGTCTATGGTGTCTTAAACTTCATTGGCAGGTCACCATCCAGCTGCATGAGCCATTGTGTTTGAGTTCTAAATGGGGATGTACAATAGGCACTGTACCTTCTGGTGTAAAATGTACACAGAAAATCACATACCACTTCCATCAGCAACTGAGGTTTTGTAGTATTTCTATGGATGGAAGGCCCTTTTTTAGTGCATCAGGGAGCTAAGAAAGTGTACATAAAGGACCGAATAACAGCATCCTTTCCTGACTTGGTAGAAATGAGAGAAACTGCACTTTTTTGTTGATGATATCCGAGGAAGGTAGATTATGTATGAACCACAAACACAATATTAGCCGTGCATTAAAAATACTACTTTTACAAAGCCGACTACTCCAGATATTAAAATTTCTCAGTTGTTCCTACCACAAAAGTAAAACCAGAGTTTGGGAAGATTGCGGCTGAAGCCAATACAACAGAAATTAGAAATGACAAAAGGGCAAAAGGGTGTAAGTTCCTCCAAATTTAGAAGGGAGAAAAAATGTCAAAACAGTAATAAACCCCAGCCAGGTCAACAGGTCCATCCACATGAGAAAGCCAGCATTTAACAGAAGGGCCTCTGAAACTTCTGAAGAACAGAAGATTAGTAGGAAAGTATTTTTATGAGAAATAAAATGTGCCTTCCTGTCAGGGAGGAAGGGAGTTGCAGGGTGCTTGAGAAATGGAAAAAAAAATGCCATTAAACCCCGATATGAATAAAGATCAGGTGAGAGAGGATGTCACCCTGTGGCCTTTGGAACTGTTTCTGCTGCCTCCTGAAATTATGTTTTCCTGAAACAAAGGAACAGTGTTATGGAAAAGTGGGTGCCAGGTACTTTGGGAAAATGAGACACAGCGAAGCGGATAAAAGAGACAAAGACAATAGCAATCATATGCAATAAAGTGAAGGCAGCTGAGGTCTGAGACAAAGGTGAAAATTCTGAGCCAGCAAGATGACTGAAGCAGGGGAAGGAAGGATGGAAAGGTGATTCACAATAACATTTGAAAGACATTGGATTGAATATTTATCAATGTCACAGCAAAATTAGCTTGACAGCCTTGGTGGCTGACTGTTCTTTTAGTGGTTTCCCACCCTCAAGATGATAAACAGGAATGTGGTTCGAAATACAGCTCTTAATCTGAGTCGAACTAAACAGTGCTTAAACTCGCATGCCAATTACATGGGCAATTTTATAGCTGAGGTATTTACTTGTATCAATATCCAACGGAGAGGATTCAGTCTAGGCAGCGTGGACTGTTGTGCACTTACAGGAATCATAGAATCATAGAATCATTTAGGTTGGAAGAGACCCCTGGGATCATCAAGTCCAACCATCAGCCCTACTCTACAANTGGGAGTGAGCATTGCAAGACGCCCCCACCACACAATGGGACATACAGAACATTCTGCACAGCTGTATCAAGTACCTCACTTGCAATGAGTCCGTTCAAATTACAATGTAGGTCCTATGCCCTGGTCAATGATTCTGCTACATCATTAGTTTAGAAATAGCTAAAATAACTCTGAAGTGATTAATCCAACTGATTGATGATGGATACAAAAGTACTCAAATAAATTTTTTTTTGGCGGCTAGCGAAAGTCTAATTTATGCTGCTTTCCTAAGAGCTATTTCTGCAGATTCATAATGGTATTCTGAAGTGACTGGTTCCTGAAGGTTAAGATGCAGGTACTCTTAAGTATCTTAGAGAAGTGCCCAATCAATAGATTTCAGAGCTATATGCAATCCTGTATCCCAACTTTTCCCAAGTTAAAACTGCAGCGCAAGTCTTGCCTATAGGTAACAACAGAGCAAAATGTCACACGATAAAAAGACAGAAAAATGACCCTCTCTGCTCTTGGTGACATTGGTGAAAGTGGAGTTAACTCCAGATGTCCTACTGCTGTAACCAAGAACTGAACTTGGCTGTTCATCTTGAATCAATGCTATCAATAAAAGTCTGCCAAAAATAACCAACTGGTAAATATTAATTTAAACCGAAAAATTGGAAATCGGTTTCACACTGAGTTGCAGCATGGGGCCACTGCATGCTGGCAGTAAGAGGATAATGATGCAAAGTGCCAAAAAAATACCTGGAAAGCATTACTTCTGTGTGACATCCAATAAAGATGCCGCACACACCCCTACATTTTTCAGCAATTAAATATCTGTAAATGGAAGTGCTCTCTTTCCCCAGTTCCCTCTCTGCAGTGGCCAAAATACGGCCCAGCAGTGCTGTAATAGAAGTTTTGCAGGGTGGCCCCTCTGCACAACAGCTGTTTCGCAGTCTGATAGTAGTGTCTCCAACCAGCTGCTTCAGTTTGCTCCTGGCTGTCACTGCAATAGGTTAATAGGAACAGAGGCAAGAGAAGGGCCTAGGCCAGCATAAAGCAGAAATAACAAAAATTTCTGCCAAAAGGGAGTGTGGGATAAGAACTTTAATGGGCAAGCAAACAAAGAATCAGACTGAAGCCTGAGGCGCTTCAGTGTGTTGGCAACAGACAAGCCGTCCTGGAACAAGTGCAGCCCAGAGTCTCAATGTAAAATGACTGTGTGGCCCCCGTGCCAAAAAAGTTTGGCTCTGTGTATGCATGTGTGCATGTATATCTATATCCCCACACCAAATATGTAGTTGTGATAATCATGTAGTAAATTACAGAGCCATATGATAAACTGCATGTGCCTTTGACCACCTCACCTGCCCCCTGCCAGCTAATCCATCTCCATTTGGATTTACTCTGTCTTTCCAAATGGAGGCTTTAATCCTGCAAACACTTATGTGTATGCTTAACTTTAAGTACCTGAAAGGTCCAGATGAAAACAAGTCTGTGTATAATTCCAGCATTGTCTCTAGTTGGGATCGTAGTCCTCCCTTTTACAATCCAGGGAAGGAGGTTTGAGCTTGTGATGTCTTTTAGCTGATAGGACAACAGTCCTAGCAGTGGCGCTGACTGCTGGTTCGGTATATGCCGTGGGTAAATCCCTATCATTCCACTGGTTTCAACAGTGTTACACCAATTTACACCAGCTGAGAATTTGCCCTGTTGAGAAAGAAAGGTTCATAAGGATTACCAGACCTGATCTACAAATGCCAGGTGAATCTCAGTGCAAGCATACAATGAGGGCAAGGTGCAAATGCCAGGTTTCTTATTCCCACAAGATGGGGGTGCAGACGGTGTTGTTCTTCCGTGACATCTATGCAGCCACCCTCATTTTGTGAATGTAAGGAAGGTCTTCCAGAGCGTCCATCACCTGTTCCCACATGGCTTCAGCTCCAGATTTTCTCTCTGCCCCCTTCCATAAACCGTGCAGAAAACAAAGAGAAAGGCAGCAGAAGAGAAGTGTAATTGTATACTGCAAAATAACATTCATAAGTCACACAACCACTAAACCCTACGTATAATGAATCTGTCCTTTAGGGACAGTCCTTTCCATGTCATTGTCTGGTACTTATGTTGTTGTTCATCTAGCTAATTACTGCTTTGAAAGGTATAGTCCTGCTGTCATGCCTAGATTAGCAGCAAGTGTTTGGCCAGCCACTTTCTTGTCACAGTTGATAATTATTTAATGAGTTCTGTTCTTCCCTAGGAAAGCAAGATTGGGATAGAATTGGACTTATTTTATCACAGTAGCATTGCTGCGCCTGTTGGCAGGCTTGACAGCAACAGTGCTGGATTTCAGTGAGACAGAAGAAGAAGAATTTCCATAAGTAGTTCCTGAATCGGTTGGAAGCAATGGGGAAATTAATAGTAATGAGTGAATCTCAATAGATACCGACTCAGTGTTAGCTGCCAGTCTTTTCCTGCAGCTGGAACCACGCTGGCAATTGGGTGATGCTCTTAGCTAAAAGAAAAGCCATCATAAATTAGTACAGTGTGTTGCTAAAATGGGAAACTTAACTTTAGATCTCCAGGTTTCTCCATCCACAGGGGGCAGCTGAAGTCATATTATCTTTTGGGTTTTTTTCAGTAGAAATCTATTGATAAATAAGTGAGTGCCATCAGTGGGACCATATGGATCCTTCCTTTGGATTACCTGTCTGGAAGAATGCTTGGAACAATGAAGGCAGGGAAAGAAACTTTGTTCTGAGACCAGGTTAGAATGGTACTGGCAAAGGTTTATTGTATATCTAGCTGCCTGCTGCAGTGGGGCATATTTTAAAAGTTCTGTTAGCTGTTCCCAGTTATTTTCCCTGTCTGTCTGGAAATATTCGGAAATAAACAGAAAACTGTATATGGAAAATTTTTACTCCTTGAAAGAAACCCTAATCAAAATAAATATGTTAAATTTTTATTTTAATTTCAAAATGTATTTTAATTCGAATGTTTTAAAAATTACAAAACAAAGCTTTTAGGTAAATCATAAATAGTTTTTTCCGTTAGCTTTTTACTTCAAGGAAAACTTCAGAAGAAACTTTGTTCTGTTCCAGAATAGGGAAAACACTTCCCAAAACACTTCCCACAAAATGGAAACCATAGCTCCTGCTTACATTTACTGTTTCCTCTCACACTGAGTTGTGTTTTTCTTCCCAAAGACGTACAAACTAATTCCTCAAGGCCATAGAGCATGGGGATATTTTTTTAAGATTACAGATTCATTTTGGGCTTGTGTGCAGTCCATTCCTTTATCACTAACTCTCTCTCCAAAAGATGATTCACCTGGATATGTATGAGATACAAAGGTGGGTTTTTCTGTCGCTTGCTTTTCCTAGAAATGGCACTGAGTCATCAACTAACCACCACCAGACAATGCCATGACGTCCTACACTGGAGTGCCTTCTATATGGCAACATCACTCAGGACAGCAGCAGTAGCCAGATGGGAAAAGGTTGGTTTGTCTGCAATAAATGACCTGAAAAGCTGGAGGACTGCTGTTCTCAGCAAACTGCTCCTATAAACAGCAGGAGCAAGTGAACTCTGAAAACATAAGAATTTCTTGTTAAGCAAGCATCCCCATAATGCTAATAAATAACAATAATTTATTCAAAGTATACAAAATGGACAATATCTGATATTTTTTTAAAATCATTTAACTTAATAATTTTCCAAGCAAAACGGTTTCTTAGCTGTTGTGTTTTCAGAACTTTCCCTTGCCTGTTTTCCATTAGACCGTTGAAAATACAGATAAATGGTCTAATCGTAAACTCACCAAAACCAGAGCAGAATTGTGATACTGACTCCAGTGTTTTGTGCACCAGGGCAGAAGTATTGAAGACTATTGCTTTTGCCACATAGTCTTCAATGCAAGTTCTGTAAAATGTATCCTGACACAGTAAAAAGGTTTTTAAAGGAAAGCAAATGCAAATGTAATATGTTATAAATATTCAGGCTGAAAGGGGTTTAAAATATACATTTAAGTAACCTGAGGGAGAAATCAGTCTTGGTTTAAATTACGTTCCTGTTAGGAGATGTGGATTCCTTACCAAGAGCTGAATGACGTTCTGTCTACAGCACACTGGACCATTCTCTGAAGAACACCGAGTACATAGCAGGATCCATTCATGGCTACAAACACCACCACTGCTGCAGTTTAGTAATCAGCCCTTTGACTTATTTCACAGCAACATGTTAACTTGTAGCACTGAAGTAAAGGATTTATCAACAGCTCTATTAATACATGTATAGGATCTAACATCTATATGTATTTTTTTGCTGCTGTTACTGGACATGGCACGCAAATGCACTGTCACTTGTTAGCAAGTACATCTACCAATTTCTTTGGAGGTGTTTTTCTATGCTAGCAGAATAAGTAAGTTATGTTCTGTGCAGATTTATTTGCAAAAAAAGGTTGTACAAAGCTGCTGAGAAGACATTCTATGCCAACGAGGCTGTTGCTTTTTGTAGTTATACACTGGAATTTACTTTCTATACACACATTCACATACAGGCCATGGCTTCATTCTGGATTACATATTCATTGCAGATAATCATTTATTGAGTCACTCCTGAAATGTGAGGAGGTTTATTGCTTTACCTCCCTAGCTTTATATATTCTGTATTAAACTCACTGTCATTGTAAATGAGGACCATGTCATCACAGAAAAGATGTTTAGCTGGCTATCTTGATGCCTCTTAAGGTTATATCAAAGGTTTGGATAACATGTGCTTGATGAAGTAAGGGAGCACGGACCTCCCTATCTCTGATATATCCTTTATCATTTTTTCCTGCCTCAGTGGCTGAACTATGCCATGATGATCACGGAAAGGATACAGCCCCAGAGAGGAGCCATTCATGGAAGCTAAGGTACCAAACAAAGTCTAAATCCAAATGTCCCCTAGTCTGGAGAGAGTTTAGGGCTGGATTTGCATCTGATCTTTGCTGCCAACTTTTGCCTCATTCTCCTACCAGAAATGTATACAAGCAATATCAGAACTAGGTTATAAATGTCTACAGACAATCTATATGTTGAACATATTATCCTCTTATTATCTCCATCCGGTCTTTATCTATCACTACCCATCTCTCTACATACATGAAACCCGTGTTTTGGTGATGTTCAAGGTGGCATAAGAGCTTTGGGGTTTTGTTTTTAATCCAGAGATTGGTCTGGACATGGACTGTAGAAAGGCCCCATCAGTTCTTTGCTGATTCTTCACATGCTTTGTGAAGGTTGAAAACAGGTTGAAACAGGATTTACTTTGGATTTACTGCCCAGCTCCAACCTGAATAGGGAAGGACACCCCACAGCTGTACAGTCACAAGCATATTACATAGTATGAGTGTCCCCATGTCCAGCCAGTGTTAACTTGAGTCCCTCTTACCTCCTCCAGTAAAACTATCCCCTTGTTACCTTCTCTCACTTTTGGCACTATGGCAGAAGAGTTTAAACCTGCTAGGCACATCTTGTCAGGCAGACAATGTCTGAAGGAACTTCACCCACTGTAGGGATCATAAAGTTTATATCATAAAGTTAAGAAGCAACACTATTACATTTTCTGCAGTTGTCCAGGAAAATGGAAAACAAGAATCACACGTAGTTAGGAGCAAATCCTTGTATGCTCTCTGCCAGCACAGTATGACTCCCAACTATGTTTTCTGTGTCTAAAAATCAAAAGGAGCTCTGCCTGCAAAAGAAATTCAGGAGAAGAGTAAGCGATAGGTAATTGCTCTGTGGATCAGCTAATTAGCAGTGCAAAATGTGAGCAACAATTAATGCCCTTCCATTCAAGACATTCTAATTTTATTTTGAACTAAGCATGTATGTGGTAATGTTTCAAAGCACTGAACATTTACTCATTTGACAGGAGTGAATGACACAGGAGTCAGCATCTTGTGATCAACAGGAAAAGAAAGGAAAAGAAGAACACTCGCTATTCTGATGTCATCTCCCATTGTTATTGTTGTTGTTCCTCCAAATAATGGAATTCTGGAAGCAAGACCATAAATCTCAAAGCTCAGCATTGTCTCATTTGGAGATCAAGGTCCTTGTTGCTGATTGATTCATGCATTTTTCATTTGGCTAGCTAATATCCTTTAAATGGAACAGACACTTAGGCACTGAAACTGGAGCTACTCTCCCCTCCCCTCCCCAAGAGGATTTAGCATATAAGTTAAGTAATTTCTTAGATGATTTTTGGTAGAAAATATCAGTTATGGAAAACAATGAATATTATTCACCTCAAAAGTCTGACATTAATTTTCTCTGCAATAAGCCTGGTGCTATTGTGCATTAAGAGCACTCAGCTTTTCAGGTTAGATTGTGATACCTTTCTCAAGTTGAATAATATCTTTGAGTTGTCCCATTGGAATGAAGTATTAAGACACCACTTGACATGGGTAAGAGTATCACAATCTAGCTCTTAATGAAATTTATAGAAGCTGAGAGCATCCTCTACAAGTCCATAATCCATACTTTTCTACTTTGATGGATATGTCCTACCTTCATTTGTAATCTTTAGACAGCTGCATGGTAATGGTCTGATGTAGCTACTTCTATTTCGCTACAACTTTGATAATTTTAAAGCTGTCTGTGATTATACAAAAAATAGAATCATAGAAAAGTTGTCTTTTCTTAAAAAAATATAAATGTTAATTTGTTATATAAACTTTATTTTTATATATATTATAATGCTTATACATATTATATATATAACATTATATATAAACATACACATCACATATATATAAACATTACCACTGCCCAAGTCACAGAAGGCAAAACGGGGGGCTCTGAGATCAAAGAACTGCCCACTCCAGGAGAAGATCAGCTTCAAGACCACCTAAGGAACCTGAAGGTTCATAAGTCCATGGGACCTGATGAAATCCATCCACAGGTCCCGAGGTAGCTGATGGATGAAGTTGCTAAGACACTTTCCGTCATATTTGAGAAATCGTGGCAATCTGGCGAGGTTCCCAATGACTGGAAAAAGGGGAGCATTACCCTGATATTCAAAAAAAGGAGAAAAAAAAGACCCAGGGAACTATAGACCAGTCAGTCTCATCTCTGTGCCTGGCAAGCTCATGGAGCAGATCCTCCTGGAATCTCTGCCAAGGCATGTGGAAAACAAGGAGGTGATTGGAGACAGCCAACATGGCTTCACCAAGGGCAAATCATGCCTGACAAATTTAGTGGCCTTTTACGATACTGACTGGGTGGACAAGAGCAGAGCAACAGATGTCATCTACTTGGACTTAGGCAAAGTGTTTGACACTGTCCCATATGACATCCTGGTCTCAAAACTGGGAAGCCATAGATTTGATGGATGGACCACTCATGGATGGACATAGACCATGATGGATGGATAAGCAACTGGCTGGATGGCCGCACTCAAATGGTTGTGGTCAACTGCTCAATGTCCAAGTGGTGGTTGGTAACAAGCTGTGTTCCTCAGGGGTCAGTACTGGGACCAGTGCTATTTAACATCTTTGTCAGAGACATGGATAGTGGGACAGAGTGCACCCANGGACATGGAACTGTTGGAACAGGACCATTGGAGGGCCACGAAGGTGATCAGAGGGATGGAGCACCTCTCCTATGAAGATAGGCTGAGGGAGCTGGGCTTGTTCAACCTGGAGAAGAGAAGGCTCCAGAGAGACCTTATAGCAGCCTTCCAGCATATGAAGGGAGTCTACATGAATGCTGGAGAGGGACTCTTTGTTGGGAAGTGGAGTGACAAGACAAGGGGTTTAAATTAAAAGAGGGGAGATTTAGATTAGATACCAGTAAGAAATTCTTTCCTGTGAGGGTGGTGAGACACTGGAACAGGTTGCCCAGGGAAGTTGTGGATGCCCCATCCCTGGAAGTGTTGAAGGCCAGGCTGGATGGGGCTTTGAGCAACCTGGTCTAGTGAGAGGTGACCCTGCCCATGGCAATGGGGTTGGAACTCAATGATCTTCAAGGTCCTAACCATTTTATGATTCTATGATTATGAAGAATACATTGGTTTTTTTTTTAATGCAGGTAAAATAGGTATTCAGGAGTCACAGAATTCACTTCACTAAGCTTGACATGGGACGAAAAGAGAGTACAGACAGCTTTGCTCTAAGGAGTTATTTTTTGATTCAGACCTTTCGGTAAATTCCAGTTTATCTCAGGCTTATGATATAAACCTCAGTGTCTCAAGAGTGTTGATGTCTTTCCTCTTTGATCCTGCTTCAGTCTGGCCCCATTGCCAGTACTTTAGAAATCTCACCCTCCTGTTAAATATCAGGATTCCTCAAGCATTTTCTTTGCAGTGGAATCCCAGGTATTGCAAAGAATAAATTTTCTTACTGCTTTACATGCAAAATATACATCAAACCTGTACTACCTCCAAAAATATAGCCAAAAAGATATTTGGCTTGCTGCTTAGGACTGGCAAAATCTAAGCAGAGCTTGTAGTATCTAAACTGAAATACCAACCACAGCACCTCCAACCATTTAGTAGCAACATCCAGTGCCAGATGGAAAACAGGACTGCATCCAAGGTAGCTCCTTGCTGTTTATGTTTCTGGAGAAGTCCCACTAAAATTTGCTTTCAGTCATAAAATATTTCATTCCTTATGGCACATTGAGTTATTTGCCATTAGCACTCAGTGCACTGGGATTCCTGAAGGACCTGTGCTCACTCTTCCTGAATTGAGGTTTGGGGTCATGATGACACCATTGTTGTCAGAGGGAGATGAGAAGGATTGGAGTGATAACGGGCTTCTGGGAATCCTTGGAAAAAATTGAAGAAACCCATAGGTGACTCCCTTTCCATGGGTGAAAGAACATTGCCAAAATACTTGTTTTCCTGGACATAATGGGGTGTTGGGAACTGGGCATCAACAGCTGAGATGTACCCTTGTTTTGTCTGGAAAAAATAATAAAGCAGGAGTGATGAAAACAGCTGAAAGAACTTTCCATTAGAGTTAATTCAGTCGTCAAAAGAGAAGTCTGACAACACAAAGAAAGGAGCAGTGAAAGACCTAAATAGTGTGAACAGAGAATAGTAAGTTAGAAAGAACCGTAAAAAATGTGCCCTTGGAGGACAGTGCTGCTTTTCCTCCTGGTATCAAACATCCCACTGCTAAGAAAAATTAAAATACCCAATACATTCTAGATGAGAGAAATAACTGATAGTTTGGGGTTATATGTGTAATCAAAAGTGGAAGAACATGACATTTAAGCCAAAAGACGGGGAGATTGCTAAGAATGAAATGTATAGAAGGAAGATAGTGGATGTTCTGCAGTATCATGCCAGGTGTCCCTGGGGGTTAGAGCTCCGCTAGTTGAAATAGATTCACCTCCACATACCGAGAGAAGAGCAGCCATGGGAAAATGAATATTTTCACGTCTGAGTAGAGTTCTTATAGCAGTGTTAGGTTTTCTGATCAGAAAGGGGGGCAAGATGATCTGACCTTCTTCCTGCTGGACTAAGAAGGCTGTTTCCTGCTTTGTCATAACATTGCATCTGACATTGCATCTGTGCTGGTGTTTTTAGAAAGGTTGTTATTCTGGTGGATATTGGAAAAGAGATTAAACTCTTCTGGAAACTGGGACATTTGCTGTAAAAATCAAGTGCTAGAGGATTGTTTTCCCTCTCCTTTCCCTCTCCTTTCCCTCTCCCTTCCCCTTTTTCCTTTTCTTTTCTTTTCTTTTCTTTTCTTTTCTTTTCTTTTCTTTTCTTTTCTTTTCTTTTCTTTTCTCTTCTCTTCTCTTCTCTTCTCTTCTCTTCTCTTCTCTTCTCTTCTCTTCTCTTCTCTTCTCTTCTTTTTTCTCATTTTCTCTCATTTTCTTTTCTCTCCTTTTCTCTCATTTTCTTTTCTCTCCTTTTCTTTCCTTTTCTTTTCTAAAAAAAAACTAACCCAAACCCCCCAAAGTTTCCTTTTCTCTCAATTTCCTTTCAGGTAGGGGCAGGTAATTCTCTGAACTCCAAGAGTAACTTCTCATGTCATTTGTTGATTCTTCCTTCACACGAAAAAGAAATTGGGAGGTTTCCAGGCCTCAGTCCACAAATCATTTAAACATGCATTTAAATGTCTCTCTGTTCAGCCATGCAATTGAAACACCTGCTTTAATCCCCCAAGTACGTGTTTAAGCTTACATTGAGTAAGCTGAATGGGCGAATAAGTACCTAAGAACTAGATCTGAACCCTATGGAAATCCTATGGAAAAACTCATACTGGCACCAGTAAGCCCCTCAAATTACAGCCACCCTGCTAAGTTTTGCAATAAATAGGCCAACACCACCCAGAGGTATTTACAGAAGAAGGTAAGGGGCAGCGGCTAGGGGGTCAAACAACAGGGAGCTGTGGTGTGGCTCTAGGGCCCTGCTGGTCCTCAGTCCCTGTATCCACTCCTCCAGCTGCAGCCCTTGGGAGAAACCCTGCGATAACAAACACAGCTACACCTGTGCAAACACCCTTGGGTTTGTGTTTTCTTGGGGTTACTGTAGTAATATCAATTTAGCATAAAAAAAAAATACCAAGTTATGTAACAGCCTCTCTGGCAACCTACTCTGCCCTGTTTTATTGAGGTAAATATTAATATTAGTAATATCTTCTGGTTTTGCTTTACTTTTTATTAGTGTACCATATGAAAGCATATTAGAGCCTGAAAAATCAATTAATAAGAGGTAAATTACTATGATTTGGTCTTTAATCCTAATTTTATTAATTTCCAACTTTGATTTTATAAATTTTATTCAGCAATGTTTTTATGTCCTTTAGCTCTGAAATTATAGATCTTTCTGGAACTTCTTTAATCTGGCCTGTGTTTTAGACTTTCTTGTCCATCCAAATGGACTTAAATCCAGTGCAATAGGCATTGCTGTAAGAACTCTAGCCCCTTTGGCCATGTTGCCCATTTTCCTTGCATTCTTTAGACCATACACTGGTTTACAGTTGGAAATTTCCTATAACCTGCACTGATTTATTTCAACATTCTTATTCTCATCCACATTCACCTTTTCATCAGTTGAAGCATAAATGAAGTACTCCCTGTCTGGACAACTCCCTGAGTGGACTACTGCAGAAGGGTTTAGTCTTACCTCACTTTAGCAGCCCATAAATGTCAAGGAGCAATTCCTTTGGGGCTGATATTTTCTGTGCTTGGTGACAATTCGGACAGCTTGGGTGGAACTGGCAAAGTCTTTGGCATACTCCTATGAAAAATACCATTTCTCTGCATAAGTTCCAAACCATTTTCAGATTCAGATAATTCCAATCCACCTGAAATAAGAAGTTTCAAACTGGGGCCAAAAACTGTAGGTTACCCAGTTTGCACACACAGGTTCAGTGAAGTCAGAGGGTTGAGCTATGAGAGAAAGATTTTTTTTTATTTGTGGATAGCTGGGACCTGAAAAGAAAAAGCAATACAAAGTAAACAAATTAGGCAATTTTAAAAGTGCAAGGCCAGACCCTCTGGTGCCACTTGAATGCCTTTTATTTCTAATTTAAAATTTCCTGCATTGCTTTTTAACCAAACGTTTCTGTAATTTGATTGCTTTAATCAGATGCTTTCCATTCTTTCTGTAAGGGCTGGAAATCTGAGTAATAACACCATGTGTGGCCCAGAGTGAGAAAAGTAGATATTTTTCCAAAGAGCTGCAAAGAAGACTTAAACCCACCACTAACTGTTGGTGTGAGCTAAACTATTTGCCTCCACGATTCAGTGGTTCACTCAAAACTTCAGCTGCAGGCTCCGGGACATTGGATTTTATCCTGTTTTCCTGAAGGCCTGCAGTGCTCAGTGCAAATATAGATTACTCCAGGCTCAGTTGTGAGGCTTTACTTCAAAATCCTAGCAAATGTACAGTAATTTTCCACATGCTTTGCCAACATTCACATGACATTGATGAGGGGATGAGTTTTCCTCCAGAAATACAAAAAAATACAGAATTAAAATTTGCTACCTCACTGTTATTTCTGCCAGTGAGGCCAGAATTAGCAGTCAGCAAATAACTTGCAGGATGTTGGTCTGGGATCCTGCTCACATTTACTACCTGGGGTGTTAAAACCACAGTAAGGACTAAACTACTCTTGTACCCAGCAGCTGATATGAAATCCTGATATGAAACTTGCTGCTTATGTTAAGCAGAGTTTCTGAAAAGTGTCAGCAGATGTTTTGCAGAGGATCAGTATGTTATTCAATTGAATGCATTCCCATTTTCACTTCTGGCTGCAGCTATATTAAAGTCTAAACCTTTATAAAAGTACTGTACACTGATATAACCACCTTTATATGGAGATTACTGCCATGCTATTTTGCCACTTGAGGTACTTGACATGATTCTTAAATTCATACAGTAGGAGTTTTGGGATAGGGCCTTTTGGGCTGGGTTTTTTTGTTTGTTTTTTGAGGGTTGGGGTTTTTTTGGTGTTTGTTCTTCTTAACAGTGATTTCTTGGCAGGTCCAGAGACATACTGGCTATTCCTATACTGTAAAATGAGCAGTGCCAGTGAGTGCTCCCTTTAAGTTCTGAAAAGGCTGCTATAAGGTGTTCCCAGAGCCTTCTCTTCTCTAGGCTGAACAGCCCCTATTCTCTCAGCTTGTCCTTATAACAGAGGTGCTCCAGCCCTCTGGTTATTTTCTGGGCCCTCCTCTGGACCTGTTCCAGCAGGTCCATATCCTTCTTATGTTGAGGGCCCCAGAGCTAGATGCAGTACGCCAGGTGGAGTCTCGCGACAGTAGAGTATAGGAACAGAATCACCTCCCTCGACCTGCTTTCATTTATTAGTAGAGGAGATGTAGCAGCCACGTTGTCTTCACCAGACTGGGCTCACCTGATGCTTTTGTGTCCTGTTGGGCTGTAACCGCCCCCCTACCCCGTTCCCCAAGTGGTCTCATGTCAGTATGATGGCAGCTCCCTCGATTTCAAGGACAGTGGGTGGTTTTTAGGAGGGGACCAAGCAAACAGCAGCTGGAAGGAAGGTGCCTTTCTCCAGGCACACCCTGGGGCCCCGCTGCGTGCCAGCTGCGGGCGGCCCCAAATTCGAACTCTCCTGCCAGGCTCGGCCTGTGTTTTATTATCACTTGCTGACATCTGCTGGCTACGGCACGAATTATTTCGGAGGGCCGCCAAGCAGGGACGGGACGAGGCCTGGGGAAGCCTTCCTGGGGCAGAGCCAGCGGCAGCTTCCCTGAGGTAGCAGCCCGACGACAAAAGGGCGGCTGCAGACCTCTCCTCAGTCTCTGCGGCATGGCCCTGTGTGCCCGCGGAGCAAGGAGGCCCAGCGCCCTCCTCTTGTGATATTTCCCTTTTATTTGGGTTTGTTTTTTTTTTTAATGGAAAGTCCCCTCTTTCGGTGGTACAGTCACGCCCCAGTGTATTTCCCTAGAGTGGGTGTTGTTTGTGGGGGCCACTTGTTTATCACCCAGAGCAAGCTCCTTGTGTGTGCTGAAGCGTGTAAGCAGCTTTTCACCCTGCCGTGGGAGAGCTGGGAAATGGGGGGACTCTGGGCAGGTCATGGGGATCCCCTGCGTCCACTTATTCTCTCCCTTTCTCCATGTTCGCAGAGGGAAACAGTAGCGGGCTGCCCTCCTTTAGAAGGAGTCTGTTCAGTCGCAGGGTGGCTGTGGCCAGTGCATCCCTCAGAAGCCCCTTGCCTCCCACCATTTCACTGAAGACACACAGAATGTAAATAATATGCTAAAGGCCAAAGGGTGGGTTATTGATAGTATAAAATTCCAGTTTTTCTTCAGCCATGTGCTTATAAGATACTTCATAAGCACCAGTGATTGAAGGCTGTTACAGCAGTTGCTATAACTCTCCCTGTATTCTGGATGGGTCAACTGGCAGGAAGAATTGCAAGTGACTCTGAGCCACGTAAGGAGAAAGGGCCAGGTGTAGGATTTTTACACAGGTGTTCAGGTTATTTCTGAGCATATCTCTGGTGTTTCAAATTAGTGCTGCCTCAAAGTATTTACCTGGAAATGTTTCAAGCAGTTATTTGTCCTTAACATGCCACATAGGAACAAAGCTATTTATGGTCAAAGGGAATAGAAGTAAGCAGGCACACTTCTAATGTGTCCTGTGTGTCTGAGTCCTCAGAGCACTATATAACAGTGTATGCTTTTACTATGCACTAGAAATTACACAGACACTGTTGGCAGATCGAGTCGTGTGGCCTTCCACTATCATGGCATAAATGGGTGGCTTGTGTTGCAGGGTTGGTTGTCAGGAATTAAGAGCAACATTCAAAAAATTAATCAAATAAAATCAGGTGAAAGAAAAATATTGATGCAGGAGAAGAAACTCATCGGGAATCCAGTGGCCCTTTTACCTTAGTGTGCTCTTTTTTACTGAGCTGGAAGAAAATTAATCACCTTCATGTACATTAATACACAGATGGTAACTGTGTCATTTACTGTATCTTAAATACTGGAACTGATTAGCTTTTATCAATCCTCTCAGCAGTTTAAGAGGACAAGACACCTAGTAAACAAAGACAAAGTATTCTTCTATGGTAGAAGTGAAGAAAGGAGAGACTATTTAAAACAGAGAGGAAGGTATTTTTTACTTTACTCAGTGCAAAACAAACAGCTTGCCAGCCATGACAGCCTGTAAAAACAACTTGAGTTTACTAGGTATCTAAAAGCTTGTCTCCTCCTGTACATTAGCTTGTATATGGGTACTGGAAATTACTTCTTTGTTTTTGATGTGTTTGTGTACAGCTAAAAATAGCTCTGTCATATTCAGAGTTTATCCATTGCCAAGAAAATAGAAGTCAGCATTGCAAATCACAAAAGGAAAAATCCAAAAGTCTGCACCAAAGAGAGGTGTGGCCTAAATTTTCCCTGAAAAGCAGACGGTGGGGATTGATACATAAGCACTGCTGGCCATTCCTATCAGAAGTGATGCACTGTGTGGGATTCACTGATCCAAGCCAAATGACAAACACAAAGAAATCACATGAGTTGTGCAAAGGAAGCTCTCAGTGTTCTCAGAGCTCAGGGAGTCATTTTTTCGACAAGGGTATCTGAATTAGATTCCCAGAAATAATACACTAAGGCAGTAGCTCTCAACGTTTTCTGATTTGTAACCCTTGATTTTTTTCCTAGTGAATGTTTAGATGCTTGCAAAGAAAATATAACTATTTGTAATACACTTGTTTTTCCTGGGCATTCCTTAGAAATAGCTTACAGATTTGCTGGGCTTTACAGCTTCTATGTTAGAAACCCTTGTACTGAAGGCCCAGTACCAGTAAAAAGAATTAAAACACAGTCTTATGTAAGGAACATAAAGATGATACAGACTTGAAACTCCTGATTTCATGAAGAAATATTGCAGGAATGGGTTCAAAACACTGTCCCAAATGCTTAAATAATGATCAATTTAAGGAGAAGAGATTCGTAATTAAGGGAAGGAATATGTTTTCTTTTGACACTTAATGGGAAATGGCACTCGTGTTTTGGGCCAGGTAGAAAAGTGTACAGGACATGTACACGGCAGGGAGAAGTCATAACACTGTATGCTGCAGCTGGGGTCTTTCTGAAAGATAGTAATCCTAGAAATTCTTTGGGCCTGGGATAGTTGTGCCAAGTGGGATGACTTAGAGCTGTTCTTGCATGCCAAATTTTAAGGATTGTTTCCCAACTGACACAGAATTGAGAAAAGGAAGATGTTGCAGCTAGCACCATGCAGACCTCTTGGCAGTGACAGTGAAGAGTTGCAGGTTTCTTGGTTTCTGCTAAAATTCTGGCTATTCAGATTTCTGCTAGCACAAGCCGTGAAATGGTGAAATGCCAAGTACTAATCCAAAATTTTAAGACATAATTCAGGGATTTCTGTATTAAACGGTCACTGCATAATGAGAATTGCAGTTTTATTGTGTTCCAAAACAATTGTACAATTGTGTGTTTTATTTTCCACATCAGATAACTACATTGTTTGCAAAACCGCTGCTGTAAGGCAAAATGGAGACTTCACTTTCACTAAAATAATTCAGAAATACACAGTTGGAACTCCCACAGCAACTTTACCCTGACATGTTACAGCTATATTCCTGCTGCTAGACTTGCAAACGACCCATTTCCACTAGGGTAGAACACAAAGTGGAAATGATGCAGATTCTAACATCTGCAGTGTTTTATATCGCAGTCAGCAATGCCGGTGTGGCCTTCTATCTCCCCATTCACTTCTGTTTCTCTGTAGAATATTAAATATATTCTTCCCATTTGCTTTAAAAATCAAAGTTCAGGGAAAAGTAAAAATAAATGGCGGTGAGACTGCTGAGGGAAGTTGACTCATTGTCTCTGTTAGAGAAGTGATTTGTCATGGCTTTTTTGCCTTGGTTGGTCTTTCTTTTCAGGCAATAGCTATCTGGGTAACACAGGAAAAAGCTTCTATGGCAAGAACTGACAGTGCTGCACATTACTTTAAATCTGCAGAGAACTCATGCAGAAAGCCCACTTCTAGACCTGTTATCCATTTAAAATCCATTATTCATTCTTCTAGTACCGTTACATCCTCTCAGTGTCTTTCTTAGTCACTTCCCATATTTTGGACTCGAATGCTTTCCAGGAGTGTTTCTCACCGCTCAGTGTCACGGTAACCCTCTCTCAGGCAGTGTTTCAGCTGTGATGAGGAACCCCCACAGGCAAGCCAAGAGTTAATGCCCCCCCTCCTCCAGACCAGCCAGGGGCCCTACAGCTGCTCCGAGCTGCCAAGCAATTAGGCTTGTCAACATCCCTCAAATAAACTCCGGCAGTATTATCAAACCCCATTGTTACCTGATCCCCCAGAGGCCGGGGAGGCTGTTATATCAGGACTGCAAGCTGCAAAGAGCCATGTCTGTTTTCTTTTTTTTTAATTCTGGATGACCCATCCTTTACTTTACTGGTTGGAACTGAGGCTCAAGAAAGATGGATCTTTAGGGAAAGAATTACATCTCTGCTGTAGTACCAGCCTGAAGGGAAATCATGGTGTGTTTTACCCAGGAGCCACATGCAGAGCTGGCTTCCTTGTGGTTTTGCCTCAAAGCAATAGCCTGCTTTGGTGGACTACCTTAAAAATAACGGGATGCAAGCTGCCATCTTAAGGAGAAAAATGGTGCCAGAAAAGAGTATTTATTGTTCCATCTAGGGTTGCTACCTTGGAAATACAAAACCCAAGTCACTTCAGACAAAGGGCTGCTGTGCAGGCACAGATCAGTCTATGTGTGGGCCAAACTGGGCAGTGTGATTGGAAAGCAGGCAGATAACAACCCTACCTGAAGCCAAGGATGTGTTTGGAAGACTGAGCTCTAGGTTCAGCAGTGGCACAGTAAGCCCATGTATTTACAGAGACATGCAAAGATGGCAAAACCACAGTTTTTCCTTGAATACATTATTTTAAACTTTCATTTTGGTACAGAGATGCTGAAAATCTTTTCTGAACTAAGCTACACAATTTTGTCCAAGTCTGTAACTCACCTAAAACAATTGTCCTATACTGACTTTGTGATTATTCCAGTTATTTTGCATTACGAAACTTTGCTGTGGGGACAACAGCAACTAGGACCAGTGGGACAGGGGGGTGGGACTACCATACCACCACGGTTTTGCTGGAATGGGAAAAAGGCAGTGATGTAGCAAGGACTTAGGAAAAGGCACAGCCGTCCCAGACATCCCTCGGAGACAGACAGTACCCAGGGACAAAGATTGCCAAGCGCTGTGGCTGGACAAGTGCCAGGTGTCTCTTCCAGGAAAGGGTTTCAATTGTAAACATTTAGGGTGACATTTTCGGGGGGTTTTAGTAAAGCGTTGTATGCTTTGCTTGAAATGTTTTGGGTTTGGAGACAGTTTTATGAGCAAGTAACTGTACATTCTTTCTAGAAGGCTAAACAATTGTGTACAAACACATGCAAGCTGACATCCACACAAAATTGGCTTTCAGCTTCTGGAGTTTCTTTTCATTCAAAATCTGGAATTGCTATGAAAATCTTCATTTGGGTTCAAAACCATAAGATTTTACTGGCTGCAGGCAAAATATAAAGAGAGATGGAAAATGCCTGATACAAAGAAAAGAGGATCCTGGAAGACAGAAAATACTTGGGTGACAGAACTGTTCTCTTTCAATGCACGTATACTACACTATGCATTCGGGGGGGTAAGCTTTACGTTAGCATGAACGCTGCTAACCCTTTTACATGGGTATGGAGAGGCTGACCCTTTAATAAAGCAGCCATGATTTATTCACTTTCATTGTACCAGGATGACTCTCAGTGTTCAGATATGCTTTCTTCCACGTATGAGAAATGATATTGTATCAAGGCCAATGCTGAACTGCAAACTGATTTCCCCTCCCTACCCAAACCAGTTTGTGTTATTTGTAAATCTAACAATAACAAAGATTCAAAGGTCTATTACTCAGCGCCTCTTGATTTCCCTGTTTTATTTTGTGCCCGTTATCGATACTCTTCAGAGCTCAGGGCTGAAGCAACATAATGGGAGCCTGGAGACATTGTCTGCATCTCAACTAGGGTCTTGGCATTTAGTAACAACACCAGGTTGTCTTTTTTTTTCTTTTCAGAGAAAAACAGCTGGTGAGTATTTGAGTGTGTATTGGTGGCAGAGAACTTGTAGTAGAACTGGCCGTGACTCCTGCTGCAGAAGCAGTTACAAGGTACTGGCACTGTGCAGAGAGGCATGAGAGATAAATAAGACAAAATGCAAAATTTGTGTCTGTTCTGTTGGTCAGAAGTTACATATTTTTCAACAGGCTCAGAGTCTTTTCAGATGCTTTCTTCCATATTATGTACATGTCTTGCATGTCTTGCATGACTGAACAAAGTCTTCCCCTTAACCTGCAGGCTTCTTTCATTTAGGTTTTCTGAAACACCTTGCTATTATAGTGATGGAAGTTAGAGATTATTAATGATGAATTTGCTGACGTGTCAATAATGTTTATCTGATCACTTTGGAGGGTGAAGAGAGACTATAAGAGCTTGAGGGAAAAGTCCTGTTTGTTTCTAATGCCTCAAGAGGTATCTTTTCTGAAAAAAAGGAAACTCTCTGTAGAAGAGATTTTTTTACTGGGCTTGGCAGATACTTATTCGTAAATGTGCACATCAAATGCACATTAATACATTATTCACCCAGTCATTCAGATGAACTCACACGTTTATTTAATCCTCAAAGACATTATAGTCTAGATCGACAGTACCAATATTAGTGGGAGACTGATAAAAATTGCATATTTGCTTTTCTTACTGTACTTTATATTCCTCTCTAAAGTATTAACTCTTGGCTTTGTTATTCACAAATGCATCCATCTCTTATTCATGCATTACATAACAAAGTGTCCATGCTGCAGCTGGTAGATATTTCAGATAAATGCAGATTCTGACTTTAAAAAGGTAAAATATAGACAGAACTCTCAACCCTGTAACTTTGACTCTGAACTGCTTGCATGTGCGCACCTGCATGCAGACCCTAAATATTTAAGTTTCTAAAGGTGCTGTCATTAAATTTCATAAAGAGCCTGGGAACCCCAGCTTGAAAAAATTAAATTCCAGTCTTTATGAAACAAAGAACAATAATTTAAAAGAACTCTAGAGTTTAAAAAGAGGATGAAATTATACCAAATGACAGTTTCCCCTGGTTACTATTAATATGGGTGGTTTTTTTTCTGAAACTGCACATTGTCTATAGCTACACTGGGATATTACCAAAACTGGTGTCAATCTGGAAAAGCTCAGCAGAAGAGAGCACAGCGGCTCCAGATGAACGCTAACGTAACCGAGTGCCCAGTCAAGTCTCAACAACTCCCCAGCACTGGTCATTCCAAGTCAACCCTGGGATGCATAAATTTCTCTGTAACAGACAACATATTCCAAAGCATGTGCAAAACTACCTGCCCACACATTCATCAAAGTGTATGGTGAACTTTCATAAATCTCCTGTTACTTTTCCTCAGCTCCTTTTTTCTTGGCTGGTAAGAGTCACAGAGGATTTTTTTTCCTTTTAACATTTCAGTATTTGATATCACACCAAGGCAGGGTGCTGCCTACATATTGGGTTAGTTTATGCAATACACTATAAAGTACAAAAATGACATGACAGAAAGAAAAAAAAAAAAAAGACTTTTCTAATGTCTGTGACCTGAAAAAGAAAATGTGAGCAGCAAATACCCAGTCGCAATTTTTATTAGGCAATTAGCTGATTGCTGGTCTGAAGTAGTGACAAACTGGAGATACCTGCAGTCAGATGGTGAGCGTAGGGATTTGGATCCGCACCTACCTCAAGTGCGGTGGATTTGTATACCTCAGCTTTGATATTTCCCATGGTTCAGGTTAAAAAAATCAGGCACAATAAAAAACTCTTCTGTTTCAATCATGTAGTCCTTAAACACCATTGTCAAGGGGTAGCGGAGCATTGCTAAGGAAAAGTCTATACAAGAATATTACCAGATGGATTTGTGCAGAAATGGATAATTAAGTAAGGGCCAATTAAAATGCAATCTTGAAATCTAGTAACAGGAAAAAATAAATCGTTATAATAGATGTTAATTAGTTTTGCATTTAAAATTGTTCACTCCTAATAATGAACTAGTATATTTTAATCTCGAATCATAATTTACCATTGTCGTCTTTTTGTCTTTATTAAAAGCTGTGTGTCCATTGACATACATTCACATAGGTACTTTCTCAATAACACTGCAAAAAATGGGACTTAGTTTCTGCACAAAAGCCTATAGGAATCTGTGCTTTTCAAAAAGGTAAATCTGCAACAGAAAGATACTGCTAATGTAGAAGAAAATGAGACTTAAACTATCCTCAGCAAACATCACTGGTAAAGCTTCATTAGTATGTATTTTCACATAATTCAATTAGCCAAAATACATACAAATGCTGGCAGTGCTGTTCCCTGCTCTGGGAGCGTCAGTGAAGCTTTAAACAGATCTGAAACAAAATTGCATAAATGGCATGTAAAGCCCTGTGCATACAAAGATACCTTCAGGGTTCTAATAAATTCATGAAACTTTTTAAAGTGTGATTTCCTAGCAGGCAATCACTTTTAATTAACAGGATCACCTACAGCAACACATGTCCTTCAAAAACTTACTTTATTTTTTCTTTTTGAATTTCAAAGTTTCTGTAGTAAAAGTTGAATAGCTGAGTAGCTTAACCTCAAAAGGATTGCAGGCTTTTATGACAGTTATAAACCACTGTGGTGCCTTCTTTATAAGAAGAAAAGATTCTTAACACAACAGAGAAAGAAGGAAATCTCTTTTTAGTCATAGCTAGAAGCAAGCATTTCCTCCAAAGGTCAGAAAACTTTTCCTCAGTTAAAGAATATTTTTAAGGACATTGCAGGCTACTTGTACAAGTAATCTCTGGTAATTTGCTGTATGAATTAAACATATAATTTCCAATATTTATTATTTTATATACTTCCACATTTTCTTTTATTTCTCCGAGCTCTCGGTATACAGGTTTGATAAACATGGGGTGAACTGGTGAAACTGGCTTCCATAATGAGCTTTGCACGAGAGAGAGCAGGGAGAAGCTCATCTCTTTAGTAAAAAAAAAATAAAGTCGTACTAGTTTACTGAGCACATCTTTCAGGGCTGCATGTTTGAGGTGGTGCTCGCTACTTGCTCAGAAGCACGTTTCCATGTTCCAAAGCTGGCTAATCTTCTTACCTGCAGATTTAAAGTGGTAAAATATTCCATATTTTGAGATGGAAAGAAAGTAACAAGAAAAAGAAGGTAAAAACGATAGTGCCAAAGACAAAATGTAAAGAGCCAAAGCCCTCCAGTCCTCATGTACATGAATCAATCCATTGATATTGGTACCTGAGAAACTTAAGCAGGATTTGCATAAATGAATTTAGGGAGAAGGACAATAAACAAGGGTATGTTGTACCTGGTTTGGTCCAAGATGTTTTACAGGCTTAATGGCTTGGATACTATGTGTCCTCTGACGGTGACCAATGGTAGATATATTTTCTTTGCTTGATTTTGTGGTGTCCTTCCAGGTGGTCATCCATTTAGATCCCAAGGAAGGTGGTAGATGCTGAATTTATGTGTCTTATCAGAACCATCAGCCTCACATTAGTGACATGCACAGTGTCTTGTGTGAAAGTTTTGGCATATTTTCCTTAGGTGCATTTTCTGACTTGGAGAGAACAGATATGGTAAAACCCTGGGAGTCTAGAGGGGAACAAGCACCCTTGGAGCATTTGAAAGTCCCACTCAAGAATTAGTTCTGAGGCACAGGTGGGCTTCTAAGAGGAGCAAAAGAGTAAAAAGTGTGTTTATGATCAAACAGCCTTTCTGGCTAAAAGGAGCACAGCGCTTACAGTGCACCTCTATTTGAAATGAACATGTGAGGACAAAATCATATGCCCTATAGTCCTGGCCGTGCTATAAATCACTGTGCCGCGTGCATACCGAGGTGCTCATAACGCTAAGCATCATTTAGGTGAATGCACACCCTGTGTGTACACATAGGGATGACTCTGCCATGGAGTGAGTCCCCTTGCATGGCACCCTCCTGTCTCAGTGTGGTGTCTTCTGCAACCTGCATCAGGGTTTCAGCTCTTTATTACTCTTTGAATTCTTTCTCTTCAACAAGCCTCTCTCATCCGTAATTATTCCTATAGTTGCTTTCCCACCAATGGCCATCCTGTCTCTTGTCTGGTGTCATTCTCTTCCTGCTTTCAAGCAGAAGCTTCACCAAGGCACTTTACATCATTTGGCAGCAGTCCTGGCTAACTGGGGAGGTCCCAGTTAACTGGAGGTTAGCAAATCACCATCTCTGGATGTATTCAAAAGTTGGGTGGATGTGGTGCTTGGGGATATGGTTCAGTTGTGGTTTTGACAGCATTAGGTTAAGCTAGGACTCGATGAGCCCTTCCAACCTAGATGATCCTATGTTTCTATGGTTCTGTGATTCTAGGAGCTGTAATACCCACCATGCCCCTGGGATTTTGGGCAAATTCCCTCTCTGTGTGTTTGCTTTTTACCTGTTGTCATCTCTTTTGTACTTTAAACTGCCTTTGACACAGTCGCTGATTCTTCTTCTGTTGTTGTATAGCACCCAATAAACGTGGCTTTTATCTTGGAAGAGGCCTGTAGTTTGTACAGAAGGCCAAAGTGTTGGGGGATATGGTGTAGGGGAGAACTTTGTACAGTGGGGTTGATGGTTGGACTTGATGATCCCAAGAATCTTTCCCAACCTGAATGATTCTATGATTTACTCCTAAAAATAAGATAATATTTCTCTATATGGGGAATGCTAATGCTTTGTTGTTTGAAACAGTTATTCTACTGATGGTATTTCTAAGAAGTTCAATAGATCGAATTTAACTTAATTTCTGTTGAAATTAATGAGGCCTTGTGTACACGTATCTCCATCTGTCTGCCTGTACCATGCAAAGGATAATCCATGTCCAGTAGACTATGTGTGTGTGCAGTTGTGCATCTCCTATTGACATGGATTACTGTATATTTTACTGTAGCCAGCAGCTGGATTATAAAGGACAACCACTGGACAATTATAAAGCATTCAGAAGGACACAGCCACAGCACAATCATCAAGATATGCCGAAATAAATTAGCATCATGCAAAGTTAGGCAATGTTTAATTCATAGAGCATGCCTATATTTAGCCATCTTATTATTATTTGCAATATAATCCATTCATTTATTGAAGGTTAATGCCAAGTTTTTCTCCTGGGTATTTGGTAGATATGTCACAGGGCACTGTAGCCCTCTTGATTTCCATCTACTAGAAATTTACTATAAAAATACACATAGTTGCGGGTGGGTGTGCACATGCAAGCCTCCCTGATGTACGCACGCTCAAAAAAAACCATCTAGGGAGAATTCCCTAACCATTGGTGTGAGTCACCTTCTGTCATCCCATTTCTCCTGGGAAAGACCACAGACACAAAAGAAATATTAACAGCGGTTTATGAAAGAACAGTGTCACTGTCTTCATAAAGAGGATGCTGTTGATTTTGCAAATGTACACATAAGGGATAATGAGTGAAGAGAAGGCAGATCACCGTTTGCTTTTGAGGCTCTCCATGAGATGGTGGAGGAGGGTCTCAAAGGGCATCGTAGAAAGAAATCTTTTGAAAATCATAGAATCATAGAATCATAGAATCATTTAGGTTGGAAGAGACCCCTGGGATCATCAAGTCCAACCATCAGCCCTACTCTACAAGTTCTCCCCTACACTAGATCCCTCAACACCACATCTAATCTGCTCTTAAACACAGTCAGGGAGGGTGACTCCACCACCTCCCTGGGCAGCTGATTCCACTGACTGACCACTCTCTCCGTGAAAAATTTTTTCCTAATGTCTAGCCTAACCCTACCCTGCTGCAGCTTGCAGCCATTCCCTCTTGTCCTGTCGCTCATTGCCCGTGAGAAGAGACCAGCACCAATATCTCTACAGTGCCCTTTCAAGCAGTTGTAGAGAGTGATGAGGTCTCCCCTCAGCCTCCTCTTCCTCAGACTAAACAACCCCAACTCCCTCAATCGATCCTCATAAGCCTTGTTTTCCAGGCCTCTCACCAGCTTTGTTGCCCTCCTCTGTACTCGCTCCAGCACCTCGATATCTCTCTTGTGCTGAGGTGCCCAGAACTGGACACAATACTCAAGGTGTGGCCTCACCAGTGCTGAGTACAGGGGGACAATCACCTCCCTACTTCTGCTGGTCACACTATTCTTTATGCAAGCCAGGATGCCATTGGCCTTCTTGGCCACCTGGGCACACTGCTGGCTCATGTTCAGCCTCCTGTCGACCAGCACCCCCAGGTCCTTTTCTGCCAGGCAGCTCTCCAGCCACACTGCCCCAAGCCTGTAGCGATGCATGGGGTTGTAAAATGATCTGAAATGTAGGAAAAGGACTGGGCAACAGAAGAAAAAGCATCAAAATGGCAGAGTTTGAGGGGAGACATTAAAAGGTGAATGTCCTGAGACTGTCCGTATCTGGGAAATGATGTTTGTTCTGGTGCTGATGTGATCAAAAATAGGGCTGGCCTAATTGAATGGAGGATATGGATAGCCTAACCAGGTTGAACACGGTGAATTAAACTGTTCCTCTGCAAAGAAGCTGGGCTGGATTATGTAGAAATTTAATATATTTTTGACAGAATGTTGAAGGGATGTGATTTGGAATTAGTGACAAGATTTTGAAGAAGGAATACTTTTATAAAGATCACACTGGCTAGGGATATGCTGGTGCCAATCATTTTGATAGCTAAGCACAAGAGAGCTTGACTTTCAAAGGTGCTGAGTACACACACAAATCTTGTTCACTTCACAGGGAATTATTTTATTTCATGGTCCTTGACACTTGAAAATCAGGCCTAGGTTCCTGACCATTAAGGAACCACAGCGTTACTGTAAGTGAGGAAGGACAAATCATAAAATAATACATGTGGAGAAAAACCCTAAATCTTTTTGGACACCAGATGAGATCTTTTATTCAGAAGATAAAACTCAACATTGTAAAATTATCTTGGTAGATGCACAGCTTAAAAATGCAGAAGAGGAAAGGTGCATCTGTAAAGCTGGCAAGGCAGTGTAGGTCTGGCCAAAAATCTGTATTTGTACATGGTCTTACCAGCACTAGGGAAGAACTCAGGAGCAAAGGCTTCACAGGCACTTCAGACTTTTGGCTTTGGAGGAAGTCTGCATCCACCTCTTTTGCATGTCTGATTTCCACATCTTTCTCATCTCTGTTGGCCACGTCCTCTGTCCTCTAATCTTACTGGTGCCAGTTAGGTTCCCAGCTCCTAGGTTGTTCTTTGCCACCTTTCCTCAGGGTATTGGAGAGCACCACGTGGCATTTGACATTATTGACAGAGTTAATGAATCTCTCAGATAATGGTCATGGAAGTAAAGGGGATCTCCTGCACGCAGTGATTCTTCTCCATGGCCACTCCATTTCCCTGGTGATGTCCTTCTGCAAAGCAGAGTTTCTGCAGCAGACAGAAGTGTGCAGAGCCTGGTGGGAAAGGGGGGAGGTTGGAAAAAGAGTATCTGCTTCTAGGTCAGGCTAGAAAATCAGGTGGGTTTGGTTTACAAAATTTCCTTCTGGTCTGGAGCAGAAGTGTCAGCAAGCTAAGTAAAGGCTGGGAACAGCCTCTCTAAATTGGACTTAACTATACTGGTTGGTTGGGCAATTTGAGAGTATGGTACCTCCATAGCAGGCAAAGCAGTTGTTTGCTTTCCTTGGACAGAAGAAAAGTAGGAGAGCTGGGAGATGGGCAATTGCTGCAGCTGGACCAGTGAGGACTGGGCATTACCTTACTCTAGTAAACACCTATCCGGTAAACCTGTGATTGCTGGTATCCACTGGAGCTACGACTGCTTTGCTTCCACCTCCCAAAAGTACATGTTAATACAAACATATCAACAGCATTTATTTGTTCACTCCTAGGCTTGCAATCAGCATGACTTTAGCTCTCCCATGTAGTTTTGACAACCAGAGACACGCATGCCTTTGCTTTTGCAAAGTGGAATCAGGTTCTTCTTTACTGTCAGTCTGAGAAGGCTCAAGGTGTTGCACCTCTGGTTGGCTTTCCCACTGTTAGGAGAGGAAAGGGTATGTAGAATCCTGTGGAAGCTACCACTCTCAGATCATCTTTGATTTTTTATTTTTTTGAGTCAAGAAAACCATATTGACAAAGTGCTTTCTCTAAGAACCGTCTGTGGCCGCCTTATAGCAGAGGTGATCAACCGTGGGTGCCGTACTGTCAGACTGCAAAAGGTGATCTGTACGATCAACCTACGACCAACAACTCAAACGAGTCTATCCCCACATCTACTTAGATTTTTATACAGCCAACTACATAAATGTGCAAAATGGGTAAAATAAAAATAATAAATGATCGCAAACTCACTTGTAGCTTTTAATAAATGTATACCACTGTGGCAACACTGTCAAGTACGGTCCAAGGTCTTTTGTTTTTTTGTAGAAAGACCAAGTGAAGTCATCCCATCAAGGGTAACAAATACTGGGGGCCTGCCTGGAAACACTGAAGGATGTCTATGGCCTCTTCTAGTGGGTACTGAAGAAGGCAGGACTGGAATTGTATTCTCCTCTTAGCTCTGCCATGTAAGCTTATTACGTCATTTCACCGCTATGCTTCTCTTTCCACATGTCTTTTTTTTATTTTTATTGCTAGTCCTTTGCATGAGAGACCGCTTCTTACCTTGAATTTGAAAGTACCTAGGAGAGCTGGGACCTAACCCTCATTTGCATCTTCCAGTGTTACTGAATGTAGTAGCCATGCCTGGAAACATTCCCATCAATGAATTCCCAAGGACTAGAGAACATACAACTTTTCTGTCTCAGAGTGGAATTATCATCCCTATTTCTATCCATATTTTTGAACAAATTCCAAAACCTGTAGGCTTTCTTTATTCCTTCTGATGTTTTTGAAGCTTGAATACAGCAGGTCATGATTCTGCCAGTTACACAGATGCAATCATCATTCATTTCATCTCTACTAATTTTACTTTTTGTGACTTTGTAGGTTGCAAGGCATTTATCCTTGAGCTTGGTACTTAGACATAGGCAGAGTTGCAGTTCCCTCTCCCTTGGGATTTACTTGCTAAGAAGTAGGCCTGTGCCCATCCACCAAAAGACAGAGCCTGACCCAGTGTGTTTAAAGCAAATAGATGAGGCAAGTATTTCTGGGCCACATCCTGGAAAGTACTCATTGCTTTCTGTGGACTAATGGCTTGCCCTGCTGTCATGAGTTATGGTGTTTTGAAGTAGCTGCTGGGTTTTGGTTTGCCCTACGGAGAGGACCTGGCAAAAAAATGTCTCATATGAAAAAAATAATTTTCTTAGGCTTCACCTGATGCCACATTAAGATGGGCTGCATGTTACCTACCTCAGAGCAGGGACGTGGTAATTAGGAAAATAAATTTGAGTCTGGCAGCCAATATAGGTGGAGGAAGGGAATAGAGGAGTGAAGGTGGGAACTGCGTTCCATTTTACAGATTCCAGCACGGAGAAAATAAAAAGTACTGATAGCTGTAGGGCAGGATACATTTCTAATCAAGATGTAAATCCTAAATGAATGAATGCTAATGAATTATTACTCCTTTCCTATTAATTAACAGTGTTTCACAGCACCCTCTAGAGAGCCCAGCCAGAACATTGTTGTGCTATACATGGTTTGTGTAGTTCTCCACTATCTCGATTATCTCACTATTTTGTACAGACAAGGCCTTTTTGATATTTAGACATCAAAGTGCTTGGAAACAGCTGAGATTCGTTGTTGCCTCACTAGACCAGCTGGTTCTGAGGAGTGCGGTGCCCAGTCTTAACTTAGAGTCATCTTGCTTTTTCTGGTTCATCTGAAAGTTACTTTAATGTTTAACTTACTTGATTTAATGCTCACAAGAAACAGCGTTGGAAAAAATCTGGCAGAAAAGGACTGAGAAATTGAGGAAAGGAATGATTCAAGAATGTTAGCAAGTAACAGGAGGCTGCCTCCCCTCTTAAAAAGCCTCAGGGCAGCAAGGAGAAATACTAAGAAAAGTATTTTAATTTCAACTAGGTTTTGCATGGCCAAAAGTCTGGATATTTAACTTCATGTAGGGAAAAAAGGCTGTGGCGTGTGTGCAAGTATCAGCCATGATGTAGCAGAGCAGCAGTAAAGCATGAATGAAAGTAAAGAACATATAAAAGGAAATAAAAGGATCTGCCTAGAGATCAAATGTGGCATTTGTACAGAACCTTATTCAAAATGGATACAAATGCATCAGTTCTTCAGAATTATAGGTGAATCAAAGGCAAATTACATCCAGGAAGATAAAGCTATCGACCAGCAGCCTTACCATGTGAGAGGCAGAGATGCAACTTTAAAGCTTCCCGTATGGCTTGCCAAAGAGCCAGATGTTGCAGGTGGAACAATGTCCTTTCTGGCTTAGCATCTGGTTCCCGTCGTTCTGATCTGTAGAAAAAGGAGATGCGGAAGGATGTGGTAAAAATCATTTTATAACTTCATTTAAGAAAAGACTCTTTTCTGTTGCTTTTGTTATAAAATCATATTTGAATGAACATTTTACTTCAGAGGTGGAGGCTATCGCAGACAAACAAATATGGGATCTCCACTTTTCACTGTAGTGTGCCATCCTGGAACCTGTTAATTCACTTGGAGCTTGAATGACTAATTTCTTGACCAGTAGATGTTATGTAGCCCCAAGGGGTAACTTAACCCAGAAAAATCATCCTTCACATTTGAGGGGAAGTGTTAACTATTTT
>VZTM01007557.1:105327-128453 GCA_013400555.1 Jacana jacana
AGGGGAAGTGTTAACTATTTTTCAGAGTAAGGATTTAGGATATACAGCCCCTTTGTTCCATCCTTGGCTCTGTCACCCTCATGGACATTTTACAGCCTGAATGTACTCTAAGTTATCCTCACCTCTTAAGGATATACAGTCATCAACTTTCTTATAAATGGGGGTAAAATAATACCTATCTATAAAATGTCCTAAGATTTTTTGTGCTAGGTGCAAAATCAGTACACACTCTGGCCTACCACAATCTTGGTAATTCCTGTCTAGTCTTTACTGGTTTTTCAGTTTTCGTTCAGACAAGTTGTGTCACCCAGGTACATTAAAATAGAAAGCTAACGACATCAGTTCTTCCTTCCTTCCCCTCTCATTCTCTCTTTTCCTCTCTCTCTCCAACAGGAAGAAAGATGTAGCTGCTATTGGACTAGGGTACCATAAATTCTACTTCGAAAAACTGGTAACAAAGATTCTCCTTCAATTTACTGCCTTTATGATGAAGTCTACTTCAGTTGTGTGCTAATTAATATTGATTGGTTAATTTGTTTTTCTCTTACTTGGGTACTTATCACCACCAATGCTGAGTTTGCAGTGAGAGTGGTAATACTGCTGCAAAAAGCCAAGACCTGTAGTTTTAGGAAGTAATGTCACGTTTACCAAGGGGACGTTGCTAAACAGATCACAAGGCAAATGAGGGGCAAGATGGGTACAAATGAGTTGATCACTCTGCTAGAATCCAGTTTTATGTGGCTGCTGGATCCTTGTGACTAGTTTACTGTGAGGGACAGTGGGCACATTTCTTGTCCTTTTCATGATGTACCATACATCAGGCAAATAGCAAAGTCTCTGTTTGGGGTAGATTTTATCATTTTAAATCCAAAAATGTTTTGGATTACTCCAGAAGTTTTATAAAAAATGTTATTGCTCCCAACGACACCCATGACTACTGGAAAGGGGCTCATGAAACTCCATATATATGCTCCCTGTAGGCAGTGTCACATAAAATATGATATGACATGGTAACATAACAGAGACTGACAGGTTATCCAAGTGCTTCCAGCAAGAAGACAAGTATCTTAGTACCACTGGCACATCATTACAGAAATTACCAGTGAGCTATTGTCTACTCTAGGTTTCAGAAGATGCCTCTAGGAGAGGAGTGGGGTTTCAGAGAGGAGTGAGTTTGTGGGAGAGGATCCCACTGCAACTGGGCCACCAAATGGAGATTAGCAATCAATTAATGCATAACAGTGGGAAAGCTGGTGGCTGGGAGAATCCACGGCAATGCTGGCACAAAACCTTGAAAGCATGTCCTCTTATTATTTCCACATCATGACCACCAGAATCAGACTCATGTTCTACGAGAAGTACTGCTGAATGCTTGTTATAATTTCTGAAAGCAATTATTGCAGTTTATATCTGACCTTCTGGCCCACAGAGTTAAAAACAGGTGATGTCCAAGGCTTCTGGCAGAGTCTGGCTGCTTTGATTTTGTTAGCTCAATCAACTTTCTTGCTTTCTCCTGTGTCTCAAAAGGTTAGAGCTTTCTGCTCTACTTTTTCCACGAAATAAAAATGATTATGTCTAGATCCTTCTGTGTTTGTACCCTGCGGTTATAGGAAGAAATTCCTAGACTTGGCCTCAGGTCATGAGATGAGCCTGCCCAAAAATTTCATACCCAGGTTTTCTTCTGATATGGGGTAAGTATTTGTCTCTAACGTGTAATCTTTTTCTCAGGGAGTGAAAATTTAAAGGGCAGTTGTGCTTTTCTGTTCAGGAAGTCATTCCAGTTTAGCGTTTAAGAGACTTGCGCATTTTGCTGCCTTCTGGCTCTTCATGCTTTCCTTTTCTCCCCTGCCAGACACTCACTTTGTTCTTCTCTTACCCCTTTCCACCATCCTGCAGCTCCCTCATGCCTGCCAGTGGGTCAGAGCTTCTGTATGTACCCCATTTCCCAGCTACCTTAGTCTACAGCTCTGCAACACTACCTGCTTCTTATACCAGCAGCTAATAGTAGTAACTAAAAAGGGGCCGGGCACAAGCTTGAGCGCTGTTATGTGACTATGTATATTTGTTAGACTATCAACGGGCTTCTTGGCATGGTTTTAGCTGACAGCCACTAGCGCTTTCCTGGACAATGCCATAGTTTGTTGGCATTAACCAGGGACTAGTCTCAGTAGGCAATTTGAATGCAGCCACCCTGTTTGGGGGAAAAGAAATTGATATATATGGGTAGCAGCTATTTCATTCCACTTGGCCTCTGAACAGAGAAACATCTAGGGCCTGTTTTATTTAATCTCACTGATATAGTGTGTGTGTCCATTCCCCCTCCATCCCTTCCCAGCCCTGCTATGTTATTTTGAAGGCCTCCTGTGCTTCCTCCCCGTGCTATTTAGTGCTCTTTTCACAAATATGTGTTTTATGCTGCATTATTAATACTTTTGAGTGCTCAAAAATCATAAGATGCTGCAGCACAGAGAATTATGTCATTGGCTTAAATATTAGAAGATTAAAAATAATACCTTTTAGGCTCCTTATTACCTCTGAGGCATTTTTTTGGCAGGAAAGGAGAGGTTTCAGGACATATTCTGGTCATGCTTCCAAGCTTTCCTCTGCATCATTGATGGAAATTACCTTTTTATTATTAAATGAGAGTAGAGATTCTCAGCAAATCATATGATCCCAGGAGTAGGGGCTTTAAAACTGATACTGTTGGCAACAATAATTCAGAATAGAGGGATATCATTAGGGTTATCTCCAATCTTCCAGTTGTCAGAGCTAGATGGAGGGGGTCTTGGCCCTAAAGCTAATTTTACCCAGAACTCCCAGGAACGGAAACCACCGTAAACACAGGCTTAGACTATGTTTGCATGGCACAGTGCAATGCCACATAGAGAAACCACATTTTGTCAATTAGAGCTAGTTGAGTATCTTCGTATGGCACTCTATTTGTTCACTGTAGATATACTCATTACCTTCTTTCAGCCTCTGCCAGAGTTTTCCTTGTGTGTGATAATGAAGGGGTCCCTTTGTTCCATGTTGCTGCTGCTGCTGCAGAGGGTAATGGACCGTGTTCGGGCAAACCTGCTGCACTGACCTCCAGTGCAACTCCCAACATACTTGAAAAATAAATGGCCAAGTCCATTTAAACATCAAAGCATTGATTTGGGAGCTTAAACTTTGTGCTCCTATTTTGAAAATCTAAAACTTTTATATGGCATTTAAGAAAAAATATGCTTGCGTTTGTGCTCTTATTAGTGGACACTGAAATATTTTTTCCCATTTGTTTATCTTCAGAATGAACCCACATAACTGATTTTGAAGCTTAGAGACGCAGTTTCTCACCCACATGAATGGCCCAACCATAAAAGCCAACGTTTTGATCCTGAAAACAGAAGAGAATTACTGGATGTTGATCTTCTAAAATATACTCTAAACAAAGAGGACTGTTCAGATAGACCTATGAAGCTTAACACCCGATACCTGGAAAACACCACACATAAACACGTATATAGTCACAAATAAAAGGAAATCAGCAGTACACATGGGTAACACCTTTCTCTCTTCAGATAAATGGTTCCATCTGAGCTATAGCAGCTTACTGAACCATGAAGGTAGTGAAGCAGGGAACATAATTCATGTTTCAGGCCATTAGAATGAATTGAGTCTCCACAACTTTACAGAAACATCGTCTCTTTAGCTCTATTTAAGCTATGTGCTCAGCCTGAGTGAATGCAAACAAGATCTCCAGCAAACAGCACTTTCTTAAAAGCAATAAATACTCTTACAGTCTTAATTTTAGTGATGGTTTCTTAAATGATGCTTTCAGGTCTCGGGAGAATGCAAATGGCATGAAATGCACTAAGGAGAACAGCAAAAGGTCCATGCAGCAAGTAATAAGAAACAATGGCTGTTCCTTCCAGGGAGTGGACTAAATCATCAAACCTGCAGTAAAAGTGGACCTTGCACTCCCATCAGTAATTCCCACCTCTTTTTCTTCTTCAGAAAGAGAAGCATGCATGTATCACAAGCATTCTAACACAATTCTAGTTGCTCAAGCTCTGATCTAGCTACTTAAATAAGTGCATAAACACCTGTGTGCTTTTACTTATTTTGGTGGATAAGGTCACTCCCATGGGTGAGCTTGGTTAGATGCTGTGCTTCTTTTCTTCATCCTAATGCCAATATTATTCCCTACTTAGACTACAATATTGGTTGCTTTTTCATATTTTCAGTCCTTCCTGATGCACTAAGTAATAATTAGGCTTTCATTTTGTAACTTTTTTCACAAGAGCTGCTGATTCTTGGGACAAGTTTTTCCTTAAGGCTGTCCTTGGTGATGCATTTGGTGAGGAACAGTAATATCAGTATTGTTTTTCTTGTTAAAAATATTTTCATGTCTGGGGAGTATCCATGTGGCACTTGTGAGTGTGCAGAGACCTCTTAGTGTTTGAGGGCCTTCAAAGAGGGTAGCCAATACTGCCATAGTGCAGACTAGTGGCAAGAGCAGCAGAGTAAGATTTTTGAAGGGTCTGATTCTGTTTTCTCCAGGATTTGCTGGTGTAGGCAAAACCACTTATCCCCCAGGTGTCAGTTTGGCTTGCACAAAAGGCTTGCCTTGTGGGATGTTCTGAAAATTAAACTTATTTACACACGTTGTGGAATCCTGGGAAAGAAGATCACAGAATCACAGAATGATATGGGATTGGTAGGCACCTCTGGAGATCATCTAGTCCAACCTCTCCGGCTAAAGCAGGTCCACCCAGAGCAGGTTGCACAGGAATGTGTCCGGGTGGGTTTTGAATGTCTCCAGAGACGGAGACTCTACCACCTCTCCTGGCAGCTTATTCCAGTGCCCTGCCACCCTCAAAGTAAAGAACTGCCTCCTCATGTTTAGATGGAATTTCTTATGTTCAAGTTTATTTCTGTTACCTCTTGTCCTGCCACTGGGCACCACTGTAAAAAAGACTGGCCTCATCCTCTTGACATCCACCCTGTAAGTATTTATAGGCATGATGCTGGAAAAGTGGAAGATACTAATTACACCGTGCTAGTTGGCTTCATTCTATAGAAGTGGCATGACCCCCTAAGAGCAGATCATGTGAAGTTACCATGGTATTACCAAACAGTGGGAGATACTTGCCCCACAGTTTGATTAAGAACTGCGAGTGTGACTGTGGCGTGTGGGATGAGGTAGTGAAAGCTCACATGGTTCCTCATGGCATGGGGAATAAATGCCTTAGCCTAAAATTGTGACTTCAGATTAAAGTGCCACATGCAGTTATTTGGTTTCAGAAGTTACTCAGAACGAAAACACATTTATTAGAGTAAGTGCAATCTATATCTGATAAATGGGAACACATCTGGTCCATATCCCTGATACAAACCCCTCAGTATTAATTATATTGATGGTTAAAGCTGAGGAGTGAGTTGAACATTATTTATAGTGATCTTTGCTAAGTAAATCATTTTAAAAATGGCTTTCTAAATGTAACGTTTCCCTTTTAAGAAGCCCTACAGAATTAAAGAGGCTTTACAATGGAACATGAAACATATTGCAGAGGGAGAGACAGAAGCTTGCTTGATTAATGCGCACGATTATCAGCGATGCAAATCACTTTCACTTATTAAGTCTTGTTTAATATCCTAATGAAGGCTTCCTGAGCAGATTTGATAATTCCAGAGAAAGTGACTGTGAACTAATGCCCTTTCAACATGTTGAGAATGAGTAGTGCTATAAAGAAAACCTCATTTACTATAATTCCCACCAAATGTGGTATCCTTTTCTAGACTCCTACCTCACAGCAGGAGACAATTAACCTTTTCGATGCCAGAAGTGATTCCCAACATGTTCCAGCTGTGAAGGCCAGCAGGTCAGGCATGAATGAAGTTTACCTTCCGCTTTTGGTCTGAAAAACCACAATTATGCAAACATATCAAGAAAGCCCTGAGCAACTCTGGGCTTTCACTTGGGTTCTGTCAGCACGTGCAAATGTCCTTCTTACCTTAGAGGGAAGAGATCTGCATCAGTTGAACAAAGCAGTGTGCTTCTCGCAGGGAATGCTGCATATAGCTCAAATAAATTTAAAGCAGGTCTTTCTGAATGCACCTCAACAGTCCAGAAGATTCCCTTGCTGAATATCTGGGTAATTAAACTCTTGTTGCTTCTAAGCCTGTAACAGTCATATTACTGTAGTCGATATGTTGTAATCATAGAAGAGAGTCAAGGTGTGTAGTGGTAGGTATTGCCTTTTTTCCATAGACATTGCATCACTTCTAAATTTGGAAGTGGTGGGAAGTGATGGAAAATGGCACATTTTCCCTTTTCCTCCACTGGCCCTGTCCATGCAATGTATGACTTCACATTGCCCAACTGTTCCATAGTTAGGGTGGCCGCACCTATGGACAGAGAAACAAGCCTTTAATGTAGTGGGTTGGAAAGCTCTTTACATGTGGCATGAGCTGGGAGAGCCCACGTGTTCAATTCCAGAGCTGTAAGCTTTGCCTTAAACTGTGGCCCTTCGCAGACAGAGCTGGAATTCGGTCCTTCGCAGTTTCAGAGATTTACAGATTCCCCCTTTAATTTAAAAGAACAAAAACAATGTCAAAGATATAAAGAAACAGCTTTGATGAGGAAAAAATTAAGTGATTACACTTTGTGCTTATCTGGAGATTTTCTAGGAAAAGCAAGACTCATAGTTAGATTTGTTTTTAAAACAACCAGTCCCCCAGGAAGGAAGCACCTGAGGGGGAGAAACTGAAAGGCAGCAAACCCTTAAAAATTTTGTGAACATTTTTATTGGATCTGTATTAGGAAAAGGAAGATGGATTAGACTGTGCATTTGTAGACATGTTCAGGAAACAGGTTTTCTAATCCACATACTAATACAAGACAGTCTTTTAATATAGATTTATAATAAATACAGTTTGGTGGTACACATCTCCCACATGACTGAGAGCTGTCATATAAAATGAGATTGTAGGCCTGGATTTGCATTTATATTTCTGTGTATAATGAATTGAAAACAGCATTTCAGATAACTATAGGTGACATGATGGATCTCAAAGGGATAATCACATTTCAGCTGATAATATAGTAACAGCAGTAAAAATAAGGATACTTTAAGATCTTTGTTAAAAATAAAAGACACCCAAGTTGCATAGGTGTCAAATTGAGAAGGGCTTTGAAACGCCTTCTGAAACTAGGTAAAAGCAAATAATTACTGCAGTCCAGCAAGGAACCTTTCACAAGGGAAGTATTTCAGTATATATCATATGTTTAATTTAAACGTAGAAAGTAGTTCGGGCTGAAAAGCCCCCGTGTGCTACAGAAGTGAAGACAATATAGATATGCTGTTGACTTTGGGATATCAGCTGAGGTAGACTGAGCCACTGTTGTCAAAACCTGTATATACATATGTTTGTTGCTGTACGTGCCGGTGGCATCGACGTCCTGTGTTCACATAAGAAAACTTTGTGGTCTGGAACTCCACAAGACTTCAGCCAGAACAGATGTCACTTAAAAAAAATATCTAATATCAGGTCAAAGGAGAGGGGTTGCTCCAAGTCTTGTTGTCATATAAATGAAAATAGGACATTTAAGTAGCACAAAAAAAAAAAAAAAAGAAATATTTTAGTCAGCTTTTCTTCAAAGAGTGCAAAACAGCTGCTTTTTCCTTTTTTTCTTTGATAAGACTGTTTCAAAATAAGAGTTGTCAACATTTTTTCATGAGAAATGAAAAAAGATGATCTCCAAGCCAGTTCTTAGCCCTTGGAAAATGTTACTGTAGAAAAAAAAAGAAAGTTATTTTCACAGCCTATTTCTCAACAACTTTTGAACAAAGCTGTTGTATATGCGCCAGCAAAAAGAGAATGAGAAGAGCCATACAGATACCTGCAACATAGGGACTAAAAAGGTGTGACTGGAGTAACAGAGGGAAAACCAGAGGGAAAATGAAGCTGGTGATTGGAAGACTAAATACATTTGGGGTCATATCATACATACTAGGGCTATTCAGTCCCCAGATAATAGGCACAGGGACATGCATTGCTAATTCTCATTAGCAGTTGCCCCTGAGGCTGTGACTGTCCCTCTCTCTTTATTGAAATTTTCTTGTCTTTGTAACCTCTATGCTACTGTAGTAGAATTGGCTTAAGTAAACCCTTGAAGATCCCTCAAGTAAGTAATACCACTGTATTTCTGTGCCTCAGATGGGGTGTCGAAGATGGGGTACAGGCTGCATGATAGATTCAAGCATATCCACAAAGGTCTTTCCCCCTGCCTTGGGACAGCATGTCTGCTGGATCCAGCCTCTTGGGAGCTACTGTGAGCTGAACTCCCTAAAGCTAGTTGCATGCTTTGGGTTGCTCTCCACCACACTTTCCCTCACCACTGGTGTAGCTACATCTGAGTGGGTTGTAGTGTGTGCTGACAACTCTACCATTTTAGTTAAGCTGTGGATTGACTGTGCAGCAATATCTGGAGGATATGGTCAGGTCTACTGTAGGCAGATGTAACATAGCTGGTGTGCTTCAGCTCAGTGTTCACTGCAGTTTTGTTCTAAATGTGGACAGTAACATACAAAATGTGGATGTTTATTAACTTTTAGTGATTGTTTTATAAATTAACCATACATCTTGATAGAGAAAAAGGCAGGAGGGAATTCTTCCTACCTGCTGAAATGGTTTCTCCAATATAAACATTTATTAATGTTCATATGCAAAGACCTCATTTTTTAGTCCTATCTGCATAGGCTTTCCCCCTCTTTTCCTTTTTCTTTACCTTCTCACTACAGGCACAAAAGTGCATTTTCCTCTAAACTGATGTTATTCACATGACCTGTATAATAAAAAGGCCTGCCTGGAAGAGTGTTCCTAAAAGACAGGTATCTGTTTCCTAGCCCAAGGCATTTAGCATGTGTAAGCATCACAGAAAACTACACCTTTAGTGTGTAAAAGCATTTTTAGTATCCCCTGCAAGCAGTCATAAGCAAGCAAGTGAAACACAACACTGAAAAATGTCCTGGTTTTATGTTCCACAAAGCTACAAAACAATGAACTCCCTTCCCCCTGATTCCAATTAAGCATTTAATCATTGAAGAATAGTATCCTTTGGAGGTAGTAAATTGTTTGCAAGCGATAGCAATAAATATGCACCTCTTGCAGATCACTGTTTCTAGGTTGCTGTGCGACTTGAAAGTATTGATGGCTACCAGTCTACTTCCGAAGTAGACAACTGGCCCTGCTGCAGAAATTACCATCATAACTGAGATCCATCCCAGGTGCACAAGAAGAGAGGCCTTGAGCTACAGGGCATGGAGTCCAAATTACCCTTTTAGCTACAGAGATGTTTGCTCTCTGTCCAGGTTAAGGCAGTGTTAGGGTGTTGTAGAGAAATCACCAATCATCCTGTACATATTGGGTGAATGAAGAAAAGAAAGGAGTCTCCATGGATACTAATCCACCATCTTTTATAATACTAACCACACTGTTCCGTTCTTTCTTTTTTTTACCTTTATGAATATACCGTATTTCTGCCTATTTTCAGTTCGGCAACGCTTTGAGTTTTAAAGCTCATTGTGCCAAAACAGATGAACACACTATGTTGTCCAGCAGAGATTGGCTCTTCTTGTTGATCATGTCCTCTTTTAGTGTGAAATCATATAAGCATCGCCGTCCTGCACCAGCTTTTAGTAACTATGAATATTTAGGAAGACTTTGCACCAGTCACTACTGTTTGCAAATTAAAATCTCATCTATTTCACTGAAAAAGAGAGTGATGGCTTCAAAGTAAACGTATACCCCTGACGTTAGCATGTCCAAGATTGTATATAGGTTTTTTGTAAATGCATGTGTTTGTTATTAATAATCCCAGCCTGTTTGCTACAGCAGCCTGTTTGCTACAGAGGCTGAAATAAATCAGGCACTAGATGATAACGATACGGATACCTACAGATAAACTAATTTCCAGAGATTAAAGGAGAGTAAATTTCCTAAATGAACTGTAAATTTCACCACCCACCTGTGGGGTGTGTAAATATAGATATTGGGTGGGAAGCAGGTTTTATTTTACTACTGACGTGATGTAGTGATGAACTCTGACACGTTGCTGACTGTGGTTACTTGATAAGTGTAAGATGTGAAAAGCCAGCAATAACACTAGATGGTATCAGATCTCTAAAATAATACATGTTTGAAGGTGTTAGGTATAAATATGGCACTACAAAAATAAAAACAGACAAAAGTATAGTTCATTCATGGAGGGAAAGAAACATCAGAGGAAACAGATCTTTCTTTTTCTGTAGACTTTTAACAAGGAAATTGAGCTCTAAAAAACCCAACAACTTTAAAATTATCTTTAATATTCTGGTAAAGCCACGTGATGTGCTGCCAGAGTTTTAACAGGAAGGCTTCTGAGAAGTGCTCATCCTTAGCTGTTGTCCCTTGTGATGCCACCTGAATAAGACTGTTCTCTCCCCATCTTCTCCTCTACCTGTCCTCCTTCCTTATCTCCTGCTGCCTTCACTGCTACTGCCTGTGCTACAGCTGCCCTCTGCAAACAGGCTGACTGTACCTAAACAGAGTGATGTTGGCCAGGGGTCACTCAGATCTGCTGGTTCTGAAAGCATGTGGAAAAAACACTGTAAAAACAAAACAATAAATAGAATAACATCTTTATGTTTCACCTTGATTCATCAGACCATATGCAACCACCTTTTACTGATCCAAATCGGTTAAGTCTTATTTAGGCCAAATCACTCTTGATTACTTGTTGTCAAGGGAGCTAGTTGTCTAGGGAGCATGTTTAATGGCCTCATGTCATTCAGGCCAAGATTCCTCCAGGTGCCTATGTGCCTTCCCCTGTGATCTAGATGTCTTATGAGAGGATTTTCTAGTTCTTTCTGGCTTTAGATGGACATCATGATATGCTGTTACTTACCTGCATTATGTTCTGGAGCTTCCAACTTCTTTCACTGGAGTAAGTCATCATGTTCAGGATTTATTTGCTCCAAAAAATCCACATTCCTTGGATTCTCAAAAATATGTGCAATAACTTGAAGCTTCAGACCCAGAGCAGAAGGAATTCATCTGTTCCTCTATCAAGAGACCACATTATGCAGAGAAGTGAAACTGGGTCAAATTTCTGGGCACTGTAAGTTAGAGCAGCTTCTTTGAAGTAAATGGACTTAGACCAATTAACACCAGCTAAAGATCTGCTTTGCCGGATTCCTGGTGAGCGTGAGAGGGCTGCCTAATGAGACTCAGTGGTGAAAGGACTGTAAAGGAAGGGATCTAAATATGTGTCGGCCAACCCCTCTACCCTGCTTAAAATTGTTCTAGGTGATAATACAGTTGTTAAGATCAAAGGCAGGACAAGCAGGATTTATCACAAATACTTCTGGCTTGGGGAATCCGAGAGAAGAAATGTAGGCTTCCCATCTTTACTGTCTGCTGCAGCTGTCTGTGCCCTAGCTATAATGCTGGAAGTCCCTCTTATTTCTTACAAGCAACGCCTGTGCTTTCTCCTGCTCTCTCTTACTTTGGTTCTGCTAGAAAGGGGCATGAGCATTTCCATTTCTCCTCATCTCCATTGATTTTGCTCTCCCTAATGGCAAAGACACAGGGATACAAGGGAGTATGGATGCTCTGTGGACTCTGGGGAGGCCAGGCCAAGATGTAGGGTGGCAAACGTGGATTATGGGGATCTCAGATTACTATGTTGGACATCTTAAAAACATCCTATTTATCAGAAAGTGCTTGGTATTTTCTGGGGAAAGAGTTAATTTAAAATCCTTCTGGTTGAGCACCCAAGAGCGGAAGGAATTTTGTAAAGAGTTGGCCTCCTTGTCTTGCAATGGTGTGAACAACTGCTCCTGGAGCTCAGCTGGGGCAGTCAGTGCTGGCAGGCAGCCTTGGGAAGCCCTCCGCACAGGAAGCTCAACATAAAAGCAAAGGCTGAACAGGTGAGTAATAAAAAACAAGGCAAGCCCATGTGCCTTGCGAATAGCAGTACCATAAGGTTATGGCCATTACCAGAGCTTTCACATGAAAGTTACCTTCCCTGAATCAGAGACCTAGTTCAGGATGGATCTGAACCATTACCTGGAGTAGGGACACGGAAGGGAACAGAAAAGGAAAAGTTCCCATATCGAATGCCATCTTGTTGCTTTGACCAGTCACCTTTTAAATATTTATGTTTTATTTTTATCTGCGTATTAGTGAGACATTATTTGTGCACAGGCTGTTAAAAACAGTTCTAAGGGAAACACACTTCCAGCTGGTTTCCTCCTGTTTTCCATCTGCTGTGTGTATGTGTCTTTGGAGGCATTTAACTGTTTCTTGTCATGGTAATTGGTATTTTTTCAGTAGTGAAGGTAGGAGGGGTGGGGGAGAGAAACCCTAAGGCATCTGAGTTTGTGCTCAGTTGATCTAAGAGAGATTATCCTGGTTATTTCCTAATAAACATTATGTGCTTTAAAAAAGATGGGGTGGGACAGGGGAAGGGTATCAAACATCAAGTAACATTAAGTTTTAATTGAAGAGTTAACTTCCCTAAATTGTATCTTTGTATTCTTCTATTTATGCATCGCTACTCTTTCCCCATTTAATCTTAAATATGTAAATCCTCAATTTATCTGGAATTACTTAGTGAAAGGCTGATGTGTGAGTGTGGCAGATTATAATATTCCATCGCCACCCCTGATCCTCTTTACCTCTTATTCTTTTCATAGCAGATCAAAAAAAGCTGTATGCGTGCCACAAGAATATATTATTTTAAGAGACTTGGACTTAGAAATTGATTTCCTTGATGAGAAAAGGAAAAGTCTCCTTCTGACCTGAAGGGTCACTTCATAATCCTGTCACTCTACATCAAAAAAGCTTTTTTTTTTTCTTTTAGTAGAAGATGAGAATATTTCTGAAAAGGAATTAATTTTTCAGATACAGTGAAAACGATGACTTAAAGAGACTTAGCAGATGATAGAGGGCTGTCCTATTCAGAATACATCTCCTGTGATTAGAACAAGCTCTGAATATATTTTAGGGTCAGGCAGTTTTAGATGGAGATTGGGATTTGTACTTTGGGATGAAACTGATCTTATATTTTTATCGAAGTACTTAAGGTTTAAGCTGTAGTCTTCCCCCTTTTTGCAAAGGGATTTCACCGGTTTTTATAATGGGGATTGGTGCAAGCAGCCAATAATTTCTATGTATGGGTTTTAGTTAATAGGATGTTTGAAATTAAATTACTTTCATCACCAATAATTAGGTTCAGCAACTAATACTTTCTTCACAGTACTTTTCTTAACAGAAAGCACTTGATACCGATGTAGATGTTCATAATCTATTTTATGTAATTCCTGAATATGTCTTAAGGAAATTAATTTAAATCATATGCTTAAAAACCAGCTATCTTAAATATTGTGATGCATTAATAGCATGCTGTTGACGTATATATGCACAATACACACTGGTGGAAATGTGTACATATCTGATCATGTGTGGAGACATGGGAAATGCTAACTTTAAACATATATATATTTTTTTTAAAATTATGAGATACATAGTATATGACATCATTTAATATATGTAATACAATGTATAAAGCATAATATACAGTAATGTATAAACTAATATTTAGCAATTCTATTTTAGTGCACATATATTAATAGTATATATTAATTATACACTGTATATTATGTAACTATAAAAATGGAAAATCACTGCTCTGAAGACCTTAGAATTATAACTTGTTTGTATAGTGATAATCATTGTATGATACTGTGTATGTTTAACACAAGGGATATAAAAGGAAATGCAACATCCCTTTCTGCGGATAAATTGGCTATTGTCTGGACTATCTGTTACTTATTCTAATTGCTGGTTTGAAGGCAGCAGCAAAATATTGCCCACTGGTAAAACTGTTCTTGTGATGACAGCATGAGGTCCTAAAGCAAAAGTCATTACTGAGTAAGTAATGAGATTTTTTAATTTGAGGACTGGTCTACCATGAGAATTTTTCTTGTTTTGCTAGGCTTTTAAAAACTAATAATTTGTGACGATTGCAAGCTTACGTTACTGGGTGTGTTTGGTTACTGGCAGAGAGCTGTATGACATTTAGGAGCTGCAAAGCCAAAGTGAATCTGTGGCATGAGCTCTCGATGGTGATTCCTGTACGAGTTTGGCCCCTCAGTGCTGATGATAGCTTCAAATTGTAACCAGAGGATCCCGGCTGCTAACTTGGGTTGAATTGAAAAGCAGGGGTTTAGTCTAATAATCTAGTTTAGATCTGATACTCCCACAGGAATCTGGTGAGTGAAGCCGATACTTTTAATCACATTCACTGAATTGAAGGTAGTGGAGGTTTGTGAGGATTTTGAAAGTGGGATAAAAGTCCTAATTTGAATCCAAAGATTGCATCTGTATCTAAACCAGACTAATACAGCCTTTACTAAGAGAGAGTATTTGCATGAGTTGAATTTTCTGAACCTTAAAAAAATAACTGCAAAGCTGCGAGTGATAAGTAGAACTAAAATGCAGGGAAGTTGTGAGCTGCTTTGGGACAAAACAGGAAACAGGAAAAATGATACTTTCACCCAGGGAAAAACGAAAGCTGGAGGTGCCCAGGTACCTCCTTGGGGAAAGCAGCATTCAAAATGGGGAATCCGGGGGCAGTTTCCCGCTCTCAGCCGTGTCCTACGGAGCCATTCGAAAGGCAGAGCTGCGTCTGGTTAATGGATGAGAGAAAGTTAAAATCCCAGTGTGCAAACTGTTTGCTCTCCTGCCCTCAGATAAATTCAGGGCGTTCCAGGTTGCTTACTTCTCTGCGATCGCTTGCAGTTATTTTTATATTACGAGTGCGAGCTGCGGTCTGATTGGAAGTCCTGACTGGCATAGGCTGGGATACGGCCCCTTTCCCCCTCTCTGGAGCTCCCCCCATCTCGGGGCTCCTTTATGCGGGATGTCAGAGCGCACCCATCACCATGGCACTCACGTGCCCTCCGACAGGGCGCCGAACAACGCGACTAGCATCTGTCGGGGCCGGGCGTCCTTTCTTCCACAGCCGCCCCTGAACTCGATCCACCCTGCCCTCTGCCTGACCTCTTCCCAAAGCTTCTCGCTCCCTGCCGCCCGGGTGCCCTGGCTCAGCTCTGCTTTTCAAACTATCGCCCTTAGAAGTGGCTCCCCACCCTCCGCATCGGCTGCGAGAAGGAGCCAGCAAGGAGCAATCTTGCCACGTGAACTTCCCTTTGTTTTTCTTTGCGCTTAAGATGGACCGTCTCCCTAGTAACTTTTGTGGCACTATATGTGAAGGAGCTCATTATGTAAAACATACATTTTCCTCCCTTCTAAAAGTCCACAAAATGTTGCTAAGAACATTTCAGCGGCTGCACGTTATACCGGGGTATTAACTGCACACCACCCTCTATTAATCAGCTCGTACATCACTCCACTGTAAAGCAGCTCTAAAGATTGCTGAAATAAAAACTTACTGCATTTGATCCCAGCGGAAGGTGGATGCAGCTGCTCTCTGAGCCAGCTCTCAGAGCTGTGCCTTCAGAGCTCTTGGACCTATATTTGATCAAAGATGCTAAACCCCCGAGTACAATGTATAAATATTGAGATGTATGCGAAAATAAAACCACCCCACCGCTCAGGACTGAGAAGCCTAATGGCTGGAAGCGGTACGGTGGTGCAGGATTTTCCGATTGTCTCAGCAGAGGGGAAAAAGTTGACTTCAAGAATGATTTGCACATACCAGTTCCCTGAAAAGAAAAATGCGGGGCCAGTTCCATAGTTTCCAAATGAAATCTAACCTTCAGCCAAAAACTGAGCTGTCCAGGTTGACAACATTCAGGAAACTGTGCTTTTCTGGAGAGATGACTGCAGTGGCAAAGATAAACCGGCAGGAAGGTTTCTTTGGAATGATACGAATTTAATGAATCATATCCACATTAAAAAATTCCCAGCTGGTCTTAAATTTCAGGGAGATTTAAGTGATAAAAGATATTTTCCCTGTCCCTTTAGATGTGTATTAGAGATGAGAGGCCTTAGATAAGCCCCCCTGGGAATCAAGCTTTCCTTTTTCTTTAATTTGTTTTAAAGAAAGAAAAGAGCCAGGCATGCTTCTGAGCCTCAGACAGATATAATTAGTTATTTGCTATTACTGGGCTTTTAAAGTTGTCTACTCCCACTCTTTTTGTATTAAATAATTTTCTTTTTTTTTNTTTTTTTTTGTAACCCAGGCTAATGAAAAACTACATGGTGCTTCCCCCCACCACCACCCCCCTCCAAAAAAAAGAGCTGTACTTATTTGCCTTCCTGCTTCCACCATCCTTGTGCAGGGTGCATCCTTTCCCCTATTAACATATTGATTTATTTAAATTAAAAATAATGATCTCCTTTTCCCTCTCCTCCTTCTCCCAGCAGCAGAGTCTGTCTGTGATCCTTATTAACAAATTGATTGCGGTATTGGTGTCAGTATGGCTCATTTAGTAGCTCTTTTGCCTAAGGTCCACCAGGTTGGAGGAGAGAACAGCTTCCACACGTAGATGCTGGCCCAGCTCCAAGACTGACAGTGGAAGGGTGTAAGTGACAGCTGATAGAGATGGCAATGAGAAACTTGGGTGGTGATGGTCTGGCTGGAAGTTGGAAACCCCATCTTTAAAGTGGGTGTGAGAAGAGCATCTCCACCCTGCCCCAGGTGTCTTCTCCTAACCTCCTGTGCAGGCGAGGAGCCTCAGTGGTCTCAGTCTCTCCCGGTGCCCCAGCCCTTCCTGAGTACAAGGTGGCAGCTGTGTGATGTTTGCCTTGCCAGCAGCAAGCACAAAGAGCTTGAGGATGTCACAAGCCCTAAAAATACTATATAAACCTCAGATGCCTTATGTCTGTTGAAAACAAATCATCAAAATGTGGTTTGGTCTTCTTTGGTCCTGACTTCATTCCCTGGTTTTAGGGACTGTTCAGTTACAAGTTCAAGGAAAGGCATGAAGGGCTCCTGGTTGGTTCCTTCCCATCAGCCCAGTGCAGGCATTCTCATTAACAAACAGAAGTCACAGGGCAGGAAAGGTCAGTGGCCGTGGATGAAATGATACAGCACAATCTGCTTGACTACCAGCCTTTTTGTCTCTGGCATTTAGATGTTCACACCATGTTTGCAGCAGATACTGCTGAAAGATGGGACATGCCAGGGTGGGATGTGCCTGCTCTCTGCCTTGCCAGGTAGTGTCTGGGAATGCAGTTGCTAATGTGAAATCTATCTTAATAACTTTGGGGGAATTTTGTTTGTGTCTTGCGACCTCTGTCAACTGCTAGTCTGGAAACTGGCTTTCCTAATTCTACTTAATGCTTGTGGGCTAATAACAGCACACCTTCCCACATGTTTCAGGGTCATAGACCCTGTGCCTGCCCTGCGAGCCTTGCCATTTGTAAGGGAAAGAAGGTACAGAAGTGAGGTTGTACTGCCCTGTTCTGCACCTGAGAAGTGAGGGCGCAGAATGATGGAGGGACTTACTCAAGATCACAAAAGAAGAGACTGGTTTATTCTGTTAAGTGCCCCTACTATGGGCCAGGGGATCCCATTTCCAACACTGTGCCACCAGCTTTTGAGCAACTGCCTGATTCCGTCCTGTTTTCAGTTAAGCCCTCAGGCTCCTGAAGTGGTAGTGAAAACAGATTTGTGGCCAGAATTTTTTTTATGGTTTCCCCTTCCTCTGCACCTCTGAAGGGCAGATGCTCCGCAGGAAAAGCCCAAGGGAGTGTGGAGGCTTGAGCCCAGAAGGAGGGAGATGGCTATTCTTGAAGTGTGCTTAGTCACCTAAAGCAGATGGTGTTGTTTCTGGTTCCTGATGGGATGACTTTCAGCTCCCAAAAACCTTTCAAGTCTGACCACGCAGACATGCTTGGAAGAATGTCAGATGAACACACATCTGTCCAAGACCTTTTACCAAACAGCAATGTGAGTACAATTAAATTAACAAAGGGAGAATTCACAATTAAAGCTGGAGCAAGTGCATGGCTTGCTTTCAAAGAACGGCTTGAAAAATGTTCTCATACAAGGCACCCCGGCCAGTGCAGTTTTCTCCCATTTCATTCTATGAAGTTTTATTTTCTTCTTGTTACATTTTGAAATACACTGAAATAAGCAGAGCTGTAAACTTTACAAAAACTAGAGTTATTGATCTTCTACATCCTTCACCATCTGCTTAGTTCTAGCGTCTAAAAATATTCAGTCCTTGCTCTTGCTCACATGATTGTTGAGAAAATGCTAGAGCTGGTAAATCAGAAAAGCACATTGTGTATTGGGGGGAGGGGAGTTCCATCAGGAAAATATGCTGTCTGAGGGGAAAAATACAGAAAGAAAACAACTCCAGTCCTGTACTTAAAGAGGCAAAAATGAAAGGAAAAAAAAATCAATCCATTTTTTAAACTGTAGGGAGAAAAAAATAGAATATATCTGGAGTGTTATTTTCTTTTGAAGACAAGCCACACAAACTTCACACCTATACCATACTATAAAAATGTGTATTTGTTACATGCTTCAAAGGGTTGGGGAATATGAATTCCCTATTATAGCTTTTTGAAAATTGAATCCAACTGAACAATTTATAGGTTAAAAATATTACAACTGGAGAAGACATGTCCACCTCCAGGATATAACAAAGCACTGTCTAAAAAAGTATGCCTCGGGAAATTATTACAGGGAACTGGAGATTTGAAAGGCTGAGAGAGATTATCCTTATTTTGGTTGAGAAATAAACATGCAGGATACAGGATTCTGTCTGACTTGTAGGATGACTGAGATTTTGGAGGCAAACAGCATCTATTTATTTCAGTAGGAGTTGTATTAGTAAATTCCCAGCTCAGCTTTAAAAATCTCAGTTTCTCTCAGGGTTTGTGTATGGTGCCCGCAACTGCAAAACCTAAACATGGCTCAGAATAAATTTCATCACCATATGGAGGTCCCTAGTGAAATCAGCTAGATCATTCTGTGTTAGTTTGTGAATTGCTGATTGGAGTTTGAATGTGAACCCTCTGTCGTGGGCTTTATGTGTCTCAGGGATGAGGAATTTGGTATTGTTAGAACAGATAAAAAGGAAAGCGGGATATGCTAGCACGTACTATTTCATGAATATTATTTACCGATTTATCCAAGCAGCTCTTTTGAGGCCCAGTGACATCTGTCACCCAAGGTGACTTTAAGAGGAAAAAAAGGAGAATAAAAAAAAAAAAAAGAGCAGGAGCAGGACAATAAAAGAAGATTTAAAGATTTAAAACAAAACTTTCTGAAGGTGATCTGTTTGGAGAAAGAAATGTGGCTGTGTCCTTCCTTTGCTGTTTGGTGCCTGATAAATTCTGTGTGTTTCTAGGATGCTTGACTTTATTTTTTAATCAAATGTGAATTGTCAATACCAAAGCAGACAAACAGTTGGTTTATTTCATCCTACGTTCTGCATTTGATGCTCACCAGCGTCAGAAAGGAGGGCACAAAGCCCTCATAATTCACCTGTGCAGAGCCTTCCTCTCCTGTCCACAGACCTGGTTATGACATGTTCTGCCACGAAGAAGCTAATTATACATCCAAAAGTCCAAATCTCCCTTCAATTTATCAGAGGTCGCCCCTGAAGCTCTGAGGGTACACCTCAGCCAGGCAGATTCTCAGATGGAAGAGATCTTTGTTGGAAAATGCCAAATTGTTGGAACCAGGGTGTTTCTTGGAACTAGGCATGTTTGGGGATCCGCCAACGAAATGCAGGCAAAGGTTTCCCTGGAAGCCTGCCCACCTGCCAGGAAGGCTTTTGCTTGCTTCACCTGGTGGGCTTCCAGGGTCCACAGATCCAGGGCTTCTCTATCACTTGGACAGCTTCGGAGTTGGAGCCCTCAGGGCTCGCAGCTCCAAGGCAGCCTGCTCCAGGATCATCAACCCTAGGGCTTATGGACTGGGAGCTGTGAGGGTCCAGTTTCGATGGGGGCTAAGAAGGACGATCATCCTGGGAAAGGAGAAAGCTGGACACTCTTCTGTCAGGTTCATTAAACCAAATGCTATGATTTCCCTTTCCAAACTTTCATTCCAAGAGAAATTTTGAAATGTTTATTCTGAAACAGACAAAGGGCACCCCACCAAGTTCCCTAAAGTAGTGCTATTCTAATCGTTTTGGACTGATGTGTGGTCTTGGGTGAGATTGTGCATAGAAGCTTACAACAAAGCCCAAGTTTGGTCCTACTGGGATGCGACATTTGGCTTTTGGCACAAGTAAGTGATTTTGTAAAAAATAAATAAAATACTAAATATCTAGGCCAGTGCTAGTCTTAATTAGAGATTGTGCAGTATATCCAGGAACTCAAGTACTTGTACTTCTGCATGCCCCTTCCCCAAAGACTCAGCAGCGATGGGGTAACTAACTACCCAAGTTTCCTGGCTGGGCAGGTGAAAAAAAATTACTCTTAGAAGTTCAGTAGCTGAACTAATTACCCGAAAATGATTGCCTGGGGTTTGACCATTTATTATCTTATCAGCATTCAGTGCCACTTCCATCGGATGAAGGAGAAGGAAGAAGAAAAAAAAAGCCCAGAAACATGAGAAGGAGACCAGATAAAAGGACAGCAGTTAGAAGGGAAAAAAAAATGCTTCTTAACTCTACTCTGTACTTTTTCTGTCTAATAGATCCTCCTTCCTATCCATCAGTACAGCAACTGGCATGTAATGAGTTCTGCAGTGATGGAGCATAGGCAGCATGCTCTGAGATGTCTCACTTTGTGCTTGACTAGCTCCCCAGATTCCCCAAACTTCTGGGAGCAGAGGGAGTGAGAAGAAGAGGCAATGTATATATATTTTTTTATATATATATATAAAAATATATATAAATATTGCATATGTATTACATGTACATACCCATACATGTAATGACAACATTCAGCTCATCGGTGCTTCTCAGGATTTTGCTTTACCTGTGGGCTGGAAGAACAATTCATGTTGACATGAAGTTTCCATCTAGACTTCAAGGAAGAAACGTTTTGGACAGTGGTTGTGCTAACACAGAGATGTGCTTCCTGGAACTGAAGATGCTGCCTGGAACCACACCTGGAACATTTGGAAACTTGGATTTGCCTTAGGGTAGTTGCAGCTGAAATCTCAGCTCTGCTAAAATAGGCAGTATTAAGTATCTTCACTCCTTGCACTGGATCTTTTATCTTGCAGATAGACTTCCAGTGATACAGAGAGGATGCTGACTAACTGGAGACCGATGGGAAAGGGCTTCTAGCCATCAATGTGCTTGATTTCAGTGTAAGACAGTGCGCTAACCCTCCTTGCAGCTGCTGTGGGTGTGCTTGCCTGCTCAGTAGCACTTTTCTCTGCTTTCTTTGCAGGCTTTGGTGTTCCAGGAACTTCTACCCTTTCCTTCTGGTGAGGTTTTCTTTCTCTACATGCAGCAAGCCGAGGAAGCGATGGCTTGCAGAGAAGGTGCTAGCAAACCTGGCTCTTGCTCCCAGCACATTTTTAAAAAATGAGAACATCCTTCCAGTAATCCATGTTTGCATTAGATGGAAATGTTTTGGCTTCCCTCCTGTCCTTGAAAGCCCAGTGGTGTAATAGGAATTTGGGAAATGCAGGCTCTCAAAAATAATGTAAAGAACAGATCCACCTATTCAAATGCAAATCGCAAAAGAAATGGACAAGGGAGTTATTTTCTCCACCAAAAAATATAACAAAATAATTCATTCTTTTTAACTTAGGGCCACATCCCACATTTTTTAGATTATTTGTCTGTCAAAAGTTCTGGGTTGCGCTGTCTCCAGATTCTCTTGTGCTGCTGGGACACTCACTTGAAGAGACACTGAAGCCATTTTCTGTCAAAAGATTAGTGTCACACATAGGGCTGTCACTTCGGATTGTCTGGGAGGAACAAACATCCTGCCTTTGCAACTGCAAAAGTTAACAGTAGTATCTGAAGATAAGCTAAAACCCCATGCAAGGAAATTAAATGCACACTGTGAGCAGTGCATGTTCCTGCTGTCTTTTGGGCTGCACCGGACCAGCCCGGCCCTGTCTCAGACAAGGGGGACCTCCAGCTGCTGACGGGGAACCTCTGTTTACTTTAAGGACACTCCAGTGTGCTCTGTGATGTGCCCAGCAACTTCAGGGTGCCTGCTGAAGAGAAGTAAATGGCTGCAGACCCATCACAAGTCAGGATCATACAACTGTTTTTCATGCCAGCACCCTACACTGCTAGTCTTGTACAAACTGCAGGCAAAATGAAAACTGCATCTTTTCTACTCAACACTCCCAAATCTAAAATAAGATCAGAAATTCCTCCTTGTACTGCTCCAGTAAAAAAAATGCAGATTGCAGAATTTGGAGGATAGAACTAAGATTCTATGTGAAGAGACCCATTTTTTGCTATTCCTTTAATGTCTGTAAGGCATTGAGAAACTGCAGTCTTGAGCACAGCAAGAATGCTGCTATGAAAAGAAGCAAAGCTCTTGCTTACTGCTGCTGTGAGCTATATGCACTTTGTAAAGAAGGGCTATTCAACTTGGACACAAGCACATCTTCATCTTCCCATTGGAGTTGCCTTTTGTCTTTGTCAATGCATGCTTGGTTGGGTGTCCAGTCCTGCAGCTCCAGGAGTCTCTTGTCTTTTGGGGGTTTTTTAACTAATATTGAGGCAGACATGCTCCTTTAACTGGGACATCCTCAGAGCTTAAGGAAGTTCTGCAATGAAGTTCAGCAGGGCAGCTCAGGTTTTTGACACTAAAGCCTAAGGCGAACTGGTACAGGCTTCTTTTAAGACACTGGATGCTCAACTTCTGTGGCTACTTCATCCATCCTCTGTGTGCAACTGTTTAGCCTCATTTTATAGTAATCAAAGAGTTGGAGGTTGAATATTTGGTTTAATTTTAATATGAAATAATTTTTCTTCTCTTGGCTTTTGCCTTCCGTGTTTTTCTTAACCCTTCTTCCAGTTCTTACTCTCACTTTTCTTTTCTTTTCTTTTCTTTTCTTTTCTTTTCTTTTCTTTTCTTTTCTTTTCTTTTCTTTTCTTTTCTTTTCTTTTCTTTTCTTTTCTTTTCTTTTCTTTTCTTTTCTTTTCTTTTCTTTTCTTTTCTTTTCTTTTCTTTTCTTTTCTTTCTTTTCT
>VZTM01007557.1:128501-153626 GCA_013400555.1 Jacana jacana
TTCTTTTTTTTTTTTTTTCCCCACAGGTGATCAGTAGCTGTTTCCCAGAAATACATTAATTACAGGCACACAGCTACACAGAACATTCTTCTGGTATGTGGAGAACTGCTATATGCCATTTGTGTGTATTAAAAAGTCTACTCCTCTCCGGGACAGCAAACCCTTTTAAAAGAAAGATTTTAGCAAGGAAAATATTGGGATGTGCTTTGGAGTGTGCTGCATGTGTGTGTATATATATATAATATTTTTTGTTGAGCAGGAAAGGCTGATTATTTTTTTCTGTTGGCCTCTATATAAGATGCTGGTTTTGAAAAGTAGCTGGTAAATTCCCGAGGGAGCGAGAGAGATGGGAAAACCCGTGAGCCTGGCGAAAAACACCCCTTGAGCCTGCTGCCGNTATTGGAAAATATTTAGATTAGATTTACACTTAAGACGGCAACTTTGTGATGACGAAAAGGGTTTGAGCTTAAAAGAAAACCAAACAGACTGAAATCCATGCAAACAGACTCAGAAATCGCGATTGTAGTATTTAAAATGTTGTTTTGAAATGTAATTTAACTCCGGTCTGGTCAGATCCACAGGCTGATACTCTAATCCCAAGTGAAGCTTCTCGTTGATTTAAGAAGCTTCTGTTGGACTCTTTTCTGGACATAGAAGAAAAACCAGAAAGTGGATAGCTTTTTCTTTCAAGAGTTGAAAGCAGCACTCGTTTGAGGTTTTAAGGAGATTTGGAGAACAGGGATTGATCTGCTAACATCACAGAAGAAATCTGGTCGCAAATATCAAAACCTCACAGAATATTTTACCCCTCAGAGATATTAGTGACTATCACCTTCCTGGGCTCACAAACTGACTTGCTGCTTATTCGCATTTTTTTTTAGTTGCAAAGAAGTAACCCCTGAGTTTGAGCACAAGAGGCATAGGATTAGAAATAAAATTCCACCTGCCTCTTTAAAAATCTTACTGAGAAAATGCTTAGATAAGGAAGGGAGCTGCTTCATCATAACCCCTTGAAATGTGCTGAGCCTCAGCTACCTGTAATACTACCTGATAATTACATGCAAAGACCTGGGTATCAAACACCTGACCCGACCTTGTTGTCACCTGGTAAATGTCAGCACATAACAGAATTTCCTTAGAGTGGTCACTGTGAGTTTCCACCACGAGCCCAAGTAGGGGAAGAGAGGCGAGGTAAAGAATGTAGTCACCGTCAGTGAAGGAAAGGGTTTGTGTGCTGCCTCTACCACTGAAAACTTGCTGAGGGGGCAGACCTGAAACTCAAAAGTCTTTGAAGGGACTGTTTGGAGGAAAAAACACTTCCAGTTGTCAGATCAGACAAAGCTGAGGCCCTGTATCTAACTGCAGATGTGTCCAAGCTGTGGTTTTGCTGGGAAGGGGTGACTGGGACAGAAAAAAGATGATAAAGAAGCAGAGTTCTTTCTAATTTCCATCTTTGCTTCACATAATTGTTATCTGAGCTCCAGTATATTAACAGCAGTATTTTATGCATAGGTCATCTCAAAGGATCCCAAGCAATTTACCATAGACTTTACGTCTATAGGAAGTGATTTACCCACTGTGGAAATGCAATTACCTTTGGAGTGAAAAGCAGCAACTGTTTGAGATCATAGAGCCACAGTACCTGATAATTTAGCATTGGACATTTCAGTGTCAGGTGGAAATCATAGAGGGGAATTTAGAGAAGCAGGAAGTAATTTCATAACTGAGGAGGAATGTGACAGGTAACACCCTTGCCCCAAGCAGTGAATGAGCCTACAAAAGCCATCAGTTACAACACCCTGCAACAACCAGGAGCTCCTTATGTCAATTTCTCCTACTGAATTGCAAAAAAATATCTTCTGTAGCATTTTTATTTTCCTTAGAGGCTTTTTGTCCAAGTTCTGGCTGGAGTCAAGTCTTCTGTAACTTGTGAGAGCTGTCAAGATCAGAGCCCCTGGTGGTACAGCTGCAGGCCATGTTTAATAGTTAATGCTGAACAATGTTAGGATATTTGTAGCCTATTATTCACGTGCTATTGGAAATTCGTGAATATTTTTTAAATACACTGTTGAAGATAGAATGAAATCTCAAGAAAGAGAGACTCTTGCAGCTCTGGAGAATATTTGGGTATAAACCTGAATTATGGAATGTCCCAAGCAAATCTTCTTCAGTTATTCAGCTCTGCTTGATGGGATTATAATTTGAAAGTCTGCAGTAACTTTTGTCTTGCTCAGAAATATTTATTTGAGATGCAATGCAGAGTGCATGCTCTGGATGCAAGACTGACTTTTCTTAGGTTTGCATGCACGATTCCTCTTGATTCATCTGATGCTGATTGTGCAGCTGTGACCACCACAACTGAGAACCTCAGTTGGTGCCATTGACCACAAAATGCTTCCTTCTCGGTCAATCTTCAGTTTTACCTTCCAAGGTGTAAAGGGATCAGTTTAAACTTCTGCTTTTGGAGCAACTCGTTCTTGCTGGGGTCATAAAGCCATGAAGGGTGTTTGAAAAGCTTCCTTTTCTGTTCTTCCTGTTGTAGCAATAAAGAAGATTAGGAACGTATAGTTCATTGACTGATATGCCACATGAGCCTTGCTAAGTTAAGCAGAAGAAATGAACAATCCTATCACTGAAGCAAAGGACTGCTGGAAAAAAAACCCTCTGTTTTATTAGAGTACTGGGTGGTGTCTACTGTCTGATGCCTATGTCAGTGAAACTGAGAAAGTGTCAGTACTGAGGCACAGCAGAGAGTCAAACTTTGACAGTAATAAGTCTGCAGAGGGTAGGGGCAAAGACAGAGAGGCAACATGCTTAGAGGAAGACATGCAATAGGACAGAATGAAACCTGCTTTAGGCTAAGAATGAAGGCTTTTTCTGCTGACTTGCAGCATCTGAGAAGAAAGGTGATGGGAAGATACTCTTCCTTTCACGTGCGTCAGTTGAATTACCCACTTGGTAATTTATAGCCTCTATTGCAATATCCATTTTCCCCCTTTCCTTTCTAGAAGCCAGAGCCTGCTTTCCACAAAATGGTTCAGCACTGGAAAATGTGGATGGTCCAGGTGCTATGCTAATCAGATAGATGTTATTTTGGGGTGGGTGGGTAGGTACAAGCTGCCATTCAAAGGAACATGTGTATATGGATGGCAGGAACTGTCTGGCCATGAGTAGTTGCACCTGCATGTCTGGGAGATCAATATGATTGTAAATGCTCCTCTAGTCCCATGTAACAAGAGTCTCTGTCTCTCTTCCTTAATAGCCACGGGAGTGCACATCCAGAATAAGAGATATCCCATAGTTAGAGAAACAGAACCAATAACTTGGAGGAAAAAGAAGATGCCAAAATAGTGAGCAGAAGATCAGAAAAATAGACGCCCTGGGAGAGCCAAAACTGAATCGCAAATCCTTTAGTCATGGGATTCCCTTCCTCTGTGAGCTATTTTATGTTTTGTTACAGACTCTCCTACCTCTGATTTAGCATGAACCCTAGTTTTTAACTCTTACTCTTATCCTTTCCTTTCCTTTCCTTTCCTTTCCTTTCCTTTCCTTTCCTTTCCTTTCCTTTCCTTTCCTTTCCTTTCCTTTCCTTTCCTTTCCTCTTCTTTTCCTCTTCTTTTCTTTTTCTCTTTGCCTTACTTTTTCTCCCCATGGCTATTTCTTTGAAGTAGCCCAAGGGAGGTCTGTGTCAGTAGCAGACTTGGAAATCGATTTTAAACATGACTTCCTATTTAAACCTCACATCAGTTTATTTATTCATTTTTGTAGATCTGATTTTTTCCAGTTAAGAACTGTGTAAATAGCCCTAATGAGCCTTGAGGGCTCTCATTTGCCTAGAGAGACTAAAACAAGCCAGGATGTCTCCAAGCACATGGGGCAGAAGGTACAAAACATACCTCACCTAGAGCTGGTCAAATAATTCATCCCAAATCCTTTCTCTGATGTAACAAGGCCTTTTGTGCTTTTCTTTCTTTGTTTGTTTGTTTTCTTTTGCTTTATTTGGCATTTATGATTGTATTTAAGTATTAATTTTTGAAAGCAAAGTTGAGTCTACAACTTGTTCAAAAACTAGTCATTTTTGAGCATTGGCAATTTGTAAGCTACCCTGTGTGATTGATTAACCAAATCATACTGTGTTGCCTTTTTTCCACTGAATGGTATTTTGCCTATCTGCATATAACCCACAAATATTCTTAATTATATGACAAATACATTTTGTTTCAGTGTGGATTAAAAATGTCTCTCGGTTATTAGGATTTCCACAAAAATTCACTGACACTGGGATTTGTGGTGTTTTTACTGCTTGTACACAGAGGCCTGCAAGTCTTGCCCACCTGAACGTTTAGTGCTGAGAAAAGAGAGGGGCTGGGTCTGTCCGGAGAGCAAATTCGTGAATGTGGCAGCAGACACAGCACATGTTTTGGAAGCTCTTTTGTTTTGCATGAAACTCATTTCTTTTTCTCTTGCTGCCCTGTTTACTGCACAGTGGCCATTGCACGTGGATTGTTTCTAATGACATCACGATCTGCTAATCCACACAGTTGCCCCATGGATCAAATGCTACCTGGGTGTTTAAGGTGGGATTCCTTAATGCAAAAGCATTTGGGAAAAACATCCTTGCACCGCATTTTCCAAGGGAGATCTCTGTCTCTCTCTCCCAGAGAATGGCTCTCTGTTCCACTTCCCCTGTATTATCTTACCTACGTGGCTCCTTGGGAACTGCATGGCTGAGCAAGGATGCTTTGCTGCTCAAACAAAGCCCGGCATTGTCCAAGGGGCAGACGCGCAAATCTGGACCTCGCCCCTGGAAGAGAGTGGAGTGACCCTCAACCTGAGCTCCCCCAAAAGCAAAATGCAGCAACCGCTTCTTTGACCTAGGATTTGTTTCACCAGCACCTTTTGAAAGCTGTTAACCTCCAGCCACCGCTAGCGCTAGCACGTGTGGAAATGGAGGCCAAACAACAAAGTCAGAGCGGAGCTCCTGTTGGCTGCATGGAAAAAAAAAAAGGGGGAGTGAAATTGGTTTGTACATTTTAACTTTTGGAAGACTTCAGCCCATGGGTGCTGGGGCAGTTCTTTCTGTGTAGAGCTGGCTGACTGTGCTCAGCATAACCCTGAAATGTAACAAATGCTGACCTTGCCCGTAAAAGCAATACATTGTTTTTAAACATTAGTTTCCTATTCCTGACAGATAAGATGAAAAGTTAACAATGCGTTAAGGCTGTAAAATGTTGGCCAGAGTTTAGATTTCACCTCTGTTTAACTTTTTGTCAACAGATTGGCATTTTCCTCCCCATTCAGAACAGTTGGGTTTTGCTTTCAGCACTGAGTAATAGCTCTTAGATGCTCCCTCACGCAGAGATTTGAGTTCAATATTAAAGCATTGATAACACTCTTATTATCAGAAAGACATGGCCTATGGGCTCAGAGGGAATCTAAAACAGCTCTTTCAGTGCAATAAAAGAATAGTTCTACATTATGTGACATGAAGTTCCCAGATATATTACTTAACCAGATCACGACATGCTAGTAGATTCAGACCCATGCAGGCCTGCTACATCTTTCTGAAATTACTTCCTTTCAAGAAAACAGTGCCCTAGTGCAAGATATCTTCGCTAACACACTGGGTATAAATTACTGCTCCTGCAAGTTAAACAGCATAGCCAATACTCCCTGGGAGAGGCCGTGTTGGTTCAGCAGGGTGATAGAATCGTGCCGCTGGGACTTAAAGAGTTAATGATGTTAGCTGGGGGCTATGTTTCAGTCACTGTACTTTGTGCTGTGCTGGAGTTAAATGCTGTTGAAAGTAAGTTAAGGGCAGTGCTGAATATCAGTATATCCACTGAGCCAAGGAGATCCATTTATTTTTAATTGAATTAAATTGCTCACAAAATGAAAGTAGCATACTTTCATTAATATTTAATTACTTACAGTGTTAAACAATGATCACAAAGAAAACTTTGCTGGTGTCTTTTCTGTCTCTATATTTTCCTATTACTTTGTTGCATGAGATGGTCCTGTTGGCCTCCCTATGATTTGAATGTTAAAGTCTACCAAGGCTGAGTGCTGCTGATGTTTTCAGCATGCTAGGGAACAAACTCAAGCTTTGATGCTGAAGCTGCTGTGCAGTTAGAGCCGAGGAAGGGAGAGCAGGAGATCTCAGCCAGACTAGACAGAATGACTTTTTCTTCACAAAAAAATGGGGCTCACCTTAACACTAGCCTGAAAGTCATCCATGGAAACATTGGTTCCTCAGCTGGAGCAGGCAAATGCTACCATGTCCTTATTATATCAGTGAACTCTCTGGCTGGTGGAGGTAAAAGCAAAGGCTGTGAGATTTTCCTTTAAACTCAAACCCAAAATTTAAGCACAATTTTACAATCTATGAAATTAAAACCAGGCTCTGCTCACACACTGCCAAAGAAATGAGTTGCTGAGGGAGTCAGTTATGCCTAAAATTGACTTTGCAACTCTAATCTCATACTGTGATTGTGGCCCATAATGTTCGTCAATGAGGTGCACTAGATGGTATATATGTTCTTCCATCTACTTGTATTAAACCCACCTGAGTACTTAGGCAAAAAGCTGAGGTATTGTGATCACAGCAGAAATTGCCATGGATGGCGTAGACCTGGCCAAATTAGGAAACTCCTGCATGCTTCCTCTCTTACACAATGAGCAAATAGGAAAAAATACTATAGACATTGAAGGTTCACAATATTTATTTCTGCGTATAATGTTCTTAACATAATCCAGTTCAGACAGAAATGAACCTAGTTCTGCAGCCCAGGAGGCTGGAGCTCCAGAGGTATGACTAGTCTAGTTCCTTGTAGTGGACCTAGCCTGGTTTATTTCAGTTTGGCTTTTGGCAGTGTTGGACAGATTGAACTAAAGCTGTGACTTCTGAAATTAAGTATGTATTTTCTATGCTACTCTCAACCAAGACCAGCCCCTCTATATTTCACAGCATATCCTCGTATTACTCACAGAAAAGGTAATGCCAGAGCAATTAACTATAGAAAGCAACTTCTAAGTGAAGATTATATGGTATTTTCTCCTCAAATGCTGTCTGGAGCTTAAACATTGCTAAAGAAATTGCTTGGCTCCTCATTGCCATGCTGAGTATGTCTGCTTGATTCAGAAAGCACTTATTACGGTAGGAAATGCCAGACTTGCCTTTCCAGTACCATGCTCGGACTGTGAATATGTGCAGCGCGTGACTTGTGTTAAGGCTTAGGTCCACCTTCATTCAAATCCCCTTTTCAGGTAGCTCTGGGTGCTCAGATTGTTCTAAGGTGTAAGCTTTCCCTGTTCTGGAGGAAGGAAATGGTAATTCCTTTGGGTTCCCATTGAAAAATGAAGAAACCATCAAGACAAGGAAAAATGTCAGTAAGACACTTCAAGCAGCACATTTCCAGGCGATCATGCTACTTTTAGTGTGTTAAAGTCAGTTGGCCTTTGGACAAATGCCTCGTCATAACACCACCCGAGGTGTGTGATAATCGCCAAGAAATGCTCTACCTGTCATGTCTTATTGCTTAAATATTTATGCTTATGACATTTGATTCCTACACTCTATATGTCATCAGAATGTTTCACTCACAGTAGATATGTCATCACCCACCAGGAACAGCTGACACTAAGGATTAGAACACTTTCAAATTAAAAATCCCTAAACAAAGAAATGACATGCTAGTAATTGTCTAGGGTAGTATAAATCAAATATATGATGATATGAACTAATAGATTTATTACATTAAGCTGACCCAGCCATTTAATTTGATGATTCCTGAGCCTTGCTTAACGCTGTGAGGAAAGCAGAGAAAGAATAGGAGTTGTATTAATGGTACTTCTTATTTTGATGAAGGTCAGGGTGTGTTTCCTCTCAATACCACCCTAGGGAGTCAATAAGGAAGAATATGAGTTCTGTGGCAGAAATTTCTAGAGACAACTAAGTGCAAAATGAAATCCCCCTGCCAAGTAGTTCCTCTCTTGAAGGATCATTTTAAAAAGTTCCCAGTGCTTCCAGGATGAAGTTGGGTGACCCTCAATGGGAGATCAGTTTCTAATAGACAACAGATTTCCAGCTATTTCAGAGAGAGCAAAACCAAACTTCTCAGGTAGAGAAGCTGGTATTCCTGCGCCTTGCCCACCTTTCCCTGCTGTGGGACAGGCAGAGGAGATACCCACCCTTCTGGACTCCAGTTGTTCCCTGAGCAGCAATCCTGCCTCCAAGTGATGCCTAGAAACCTCTGGCTGGGCAGAGATTCAGCAGGGGTGCTCAGCTTTCTGCATCACTCTAGTAGCTGCTTGTGGTCTCTGCTGATGGAACCGTGGTGGGATGGGCACAGACATTCAACAACTTAGGTATGGGTCCACGGACTGCCAGCTAGATCACCCTAGTGTCAGATGTTTTTAATTGGATTAAAAAGTCGTAATGCTGATATTTTCTAATAAGCCACTGAATATGAGTTCTGTTGCCCTTCGCTGAATAGAGTCAAAGCTGGTTAGTTGTGTGTTTGAAAGCAGGGCTACTGCCAGCATGAGGAGACTCTCTTTAGACAAAGCATCCATGAAAAGTAAGGTCTTGCCTCTCTTGCTAGTGTCACCAGGGTGTGCACTGTAATCACAACAATTAGTTTCCTGGTTGTGCACAGATGTATTTGTTTAGGGTCTTTTTCTCTCAGGCCCACAGCAGCATTGAATCTAAATAATGATAATAGACACAAGGAGGACAAAAGTGTAAGCTCTTTCTACATATGAAAACACAAAAATTGAAACACATACAGGAATGAGAGGGAGCGAAGATGCATTATTTCCATTTTAAGTGTATTCCCCTCACATTTCTAGTCCAGTTAAAATGGAAATTATTAATCAAACATTAATTGCTAGTAAAAGATAAAAACAAATAGGCGTAATATTTTGCTGCTTGAAGAATGTTATCAGTTAACGGCTACAGATGCATTTGTAGCATTCTTTAAGCAAAATTCCCATCTTAGAGCTGTGTGGTGGAACTTGGCCTGAGACAGGGTGCTCTGAACATATATGTATAATGCCCTTTCATATTAACGGGGGAATCCAGAACATTGGATTTGCTCTGTGGCCCTACGTGAAGGATTCTTCCTTTTGTGTCAGAGTAGCACGTATCAGCGCTTTCACTCATGGATTCTGTACATCTCCCTCAAACCAGCCCAAATAAAGCAAGCACCATGTGATCTGTCCTGGCACTGGCTCAGCAGGGTGGCATTGAACAGCTATATATATCTGGCACAATGTGGCTTGCACACTGCGTGTGGATTTGAACGTACTAGGCGGCTCACCCAGAGTGGCCCTGCACACCCACAAAAGACGGTCAGTTGTCCACAGCCACTAGCAGTAGCGGGAGCGATTGCCTTCCATATCTGCCGCTGTGCACGTGTCACTCCTGCTTATGAAGTTTTCAAATGTTATGCCCTTCTCTTTAATAAAGGGGTTATCTGAGGGGAGGGAGGGGACGTTGTTTTGGCTGGAATTTCACAAGGCACAGGTGGTACAACCAGCTGCAAGATCTTTAGTTCTTGTTGGCTGTACACCAGCTCTTGGTCTTTTCATAGTTCTTTCACTGGTAGTGAAGGAGGAGGAGTGGCAGGAAGGGACAGTGGGCCCTTGATGATGTTGTTCAGCATCAGCAGCTGTCTCAGGTTGGCATTAGGCTCTGGAACAGTTCCTCAGGAGGTGTTTATGCTGAACCGTTCCCTGGTGACACTGGACGCAATAGTAGAAATGGTAATGCAGTGAAATGTTTATTGAAAAGAACCCATGCAAAAGTCTGCCCCATCTCTGAATTTCCCTGTGCAAACCCATCATTTACTTTATGAGCTGCCTGGGGTTGTACAGCAAGGAAACAAAAGATATCTCTCCATAGAAAAGGATAGATTCTTCCACCATTGCTTCCCCTGAGAGCTACAGCATAAACTGTCAGTATGGACACAGCACCCAAGCATATGCCTCTAATTAACCAATTATTCATGAGGCAGTTGTGAGTAAAATGACTTGAGATGTGGAGCTGGATCTCAGGCTTACACAAGATAGCATGTTCCCAAGAGAAAAAAAGGCAAAACCCCACAAATGTCAGCATGTGGAATGAGAAAGAAAACTTTCACAAGCAGGGAAAACAGTCTGGGGAGAAAAAGAGTTTGGGGGAGAACGAGGAGGAAGCTGACTTCTGCAAAAGTCAGTTGCTTCTGCAGAAAGCTGGGGGTTTCCTGAGTGGTGCAACAATTTTATGGGGAGATAAGACTAAAAACTTGAATGTAAACAATACGGGGATTATTTTTCTCGGACTGCTATATTCTGCCCTACTTCATCTCTCAAACGCTTGTGAGATCACAGGAGCTTGACTTTTATGGCAGAATATCCTGAGAAGTTGTTTGTATTGGAAACCCTGTTTGATTTCTCACCCTGTTAGTATGTACAGGTGTATGCTCTCAGAGTGCTTCTTGGAAAAGTTCCTTTGAACTTCCATAATGCTTTTTTACCATAGAAGTATGAATTGTAAGGAACCTCTGGAGGTCACCTAGTTCAGCCTCCTGCTCTGTTCACGGGTATTACTAGCTGGCCAGATAATGTCAGCTCTGTTTTGTTTTCTCAATGAGTCTTGAAATCCACCATGGGCAGAAATATCAGCTCTCAGGTAACACATTCCTGCACTGCTCCTCTAGTTGTATAAGTTTTCCCTAATGCCTATTCTGGATGTCGTGAGACACATCTCACAGTTACTACTCCTTGTTTTACTGCCTGCCCCTATCAAGAACAGTGGCTCCATTGTCTTTGTGACTGCCCTTCAAATATTGACTGGAGACCTCCCTTCCCAGCCTCCTCTTCACCTTCTTAAAAAGCCTAGTTGCTTCAGTCTTTCCTCAGCATTCACATGCCATAGGCCTGATGATCTTGGTAGCCTTCTACTTGGACCTCTCCAGTTTCTCAACATCCTCTGTGACCTGGGGGTTTTAAAACCTGAGGTGGTATGCCAAACGGAGCTGAATAAAGGAGAATGAAAACTTCCCTTGATCTGCTGGTTGTGCTTCTCTTAACAAAGCCCCGTATGGGCTTTTCTTTATTCTCCCTTGGAACAGGCTAGCTCCTAACTGGATAATGCTTTGACTGGTGATATGTGGCCTTCTTGTCATGGCCACACTGAAGGAGACCACCAGCTGTGAGACACAGAACTAGCAAAGAATAGATTTGAGGAAGGCAGTTTAGAATATCTCAGACTGATTTTCTGGAGTGAGGGAGCTGCTTGGATAAGTTGTACCATGAGCAAGTGAAATGTGGGTGTCTGTTAACTAAATGAAATGAGCCCAAGTCACCTAGACACTTCAGAAAATGTTGCCCCAGGCTTGCCTCTGTCAGCTTTCTTTTTCTCCTCTCATGTGCATAGTGTATTGCAGAAAACAGCATAAGAGCATTTATTCAAATCCAGCAAAAATCAAGCTCCTCTTTCTCCACTAAACCAGGTTTAGATTTGTACTCTGCAAACTGATACAAAAAGCCTTGCTTCTCCACACACAAAAAAACTCAAACCATCTCTGGGAACATTTAATATACAGAACGTGTGAATAAAAAGAGGGGATGTAACATTTGTGAGATCCAGAAGCTTGTGACAGCCACTCGGAGAATGAAACACATGTATTATGACAAAATCACAAACTGCTGGCTTGGCAGATTCCCTGGGAACAGGCGGGGAAGGTGATAGCTGCTCGAAAGTCAGAGAAAGGATCAATATTGAATAAATCAAAACAAATATGTGATAGGTTCTGAGAATGATATAAAAATTAAATACAAGGGAATTTGAGGCATGAGAATATTCAGTTACTGGGCTAGTGCTACAGTCACTGTCATACTGAGAAAAGGGGGAGGGCAGAATAGAATTACTGAAGGCATAATAGCTGGTAGTAGTCTTAACATTTGCACAGACAGCCTATCTCAATATACTTATAACAGGAAGATACCGCTTGTATTTTACGCTTGTATTTCATGGACGAAGAAGTTGAGGCACAGACCACAGGTCCTTTATTCCCCCCTGGCCACCCATGGCTGCCCGTTCCCTTTTCCCTCTGCCATCTGTGCCTCTCCCAGCTTTTCACACATGCCTGATGTGAGCCTGGGTTCGAGTTAGTTTGTGTTGGTGTTGCAGTGCCCAGCAAAGGAAATGGCCACTTAGTTGTAAAAGGAAGGGCCTCTTTATGGAAAGAATATTCAAACCTAATGCAATGCAAGAAGAATAATGCTTCTGATACTGGTGGAAGGTTGGGATTTTCCTGCTTAGCAGCACTTTCCATTAGAAAACATCTCTTTACTGTGCATTTTTCTCCCAGATCTGCCTGCTTGCTTTAAATTTGTGCATTCTCAGGTGTTTTCCTTGTCTTTTACATTTTGTTTCATTTCACTTTAAATTAAAGCACTGAGATGTCATTACCACAAGCTTAGCGGTATATGGGCTTTATGCTGGCTGTCCACATGAAGGGAATTTCACCCTAGGAAGTTTTCCACTGGAGACAGGCTAAGCTTCCAGGGATTAATTTCCTGGAGCAAACAGCCTCTTCTTTCCTTGTTCTGAATTCAGTTCAGGACACTGAAAACAATACCTGTGGCAGTATTTGTACGCATTTCTTATTTTTCCCATAACTGTGTTTAGTGAGCTACCTTTCATATAGCCATAAAGAGAGCATTGCTGTTCCTGGGAGTCTCAAATTGCAACCCCATACCTCCATCTCCTGTCACCTTTCAATGCTTATTTACATGAGAAATGTGTGATCATAAGGCTGTGATTTTAGAAAATATTATCTGTAATAAAGAAACAAATCCCACATCTTTCCAAACTTTCTTCACTGACATTTTTCTTCTTCATTTTTTCGGTCTCAGAAACAAGACGTGCTGAGTGGTATATGTTGATTTATGTTCCTTTAATATAAGAAATATCAGCCAACCTAGCAGAATGTATGGATTTTCTTTTATCCTTAACCAAGCACATAATACGTTAGCAAAGTGCACATATACCATCCCCAGCCTACTGAATTTCTCTCATATTTTTCAAATAACTTTACCTCGCTCTTTCTGTCGTTCATTGAAATATCATCTTGCCTTAGTTTATTTGTAAGGCTGTTCATGCTTTCGTGTTACTGCAAATTCTACAGATAAAGATGATGAAAAAGTGAAGGAATTGAAGGAATGCACGCAAGAATAATGTTTATGAAGCACACTGAAACTGCTCTCGATGGAAGATGCTGTAGAAGTGCAAAGCTCCATTATTATTGTTATTATTACTTTATTATAGGTGGTTACCACACAGATCTATGACTGGATGAATTAAACTCAAATAAAAGCAAGGACTGATTTCAGCTGTTCCTTACTTAATCCCATAAACAGTCAATTGATATCTTAATATATATTGCTCCTGCTCCTGGCCAGGAAGTCATGGAAGGAGATAAGGTATTATTGGTTTTATCTGCTCTATGTCTTACATAGAGGGCAAATCCAGTTTCTTTTTTGTGTGGAAAAATCTTGACATTTAGCTGTGGTCCTCTGACCTCAAAGCTTGAATTTTGTGTTGGAATGCATCAATATATGGAAATCTGGGTCTCGGATACAGAAGAAAAAAAAAAAAAAGGCATTCTAGCTTAACTCTAAGTGGGCAGGGAATTGCCCTTTGTTTTCAAGTGGAATCCACTTAAGTATTTTTCCAGGTGGGGAAAACAGCGTGTGACTAATATGGACCCTGTTTTCTGTGCTCAAATAGTGTATGGGGTAACTCTGATTGCTGCAGATCTTGAAGGCAGGTACATGAGCAATTGCTTATAAAATCAATCTGCTGCTACTACAAGCAGACTGGAACCTCCCTTGATATAAATTGATGCAACACTACCAATGTCATAGACTCTTCTGCTGACCTTAGTGTCTCAGTCCATAGCAGCAAAAATATCACAAGTCATACCCCAACACGTCCAACAGCAGCAAGATAAACCCCACGACTGACAGCGTTACAAGTCACATCAGCTGAGGGTCTGATTTAAAGGTACTATAAGACCCCTGTGGATATCTGCTAAGTGATATGAACATATTCCTAAATTTGTCTTTCTCCAGGCAGCCAGAGTGTGGTGTCACCACTTTTTGTCCTCTCTAGAGCTGGTAACAACTGTTCACCCAAGGTCTCCTCATCTCTTTACTTGCAGAAAATCCTCTCGATTTGAACACCTCTAGAAGTGCACTGCTCCTGGACACAATCCTTTGATCTTAAGCCTATTTCTCCACTTACTCCGACAATATACTGCTGCGCTACACTGGTGTAAATTTGCATTTAGTCTGGATTTACATGCCTGTGCCTTGCAGGGATGGAGGGCTCCATCCTCAGAGGAAAGCAGCAGAGGGCATCTCATTACAGCCTTCTGCAGTTAACAAAACCAAGCGGTTGTTAAATAGTAAAAGACTCAATCAGTAAGGGTAGAGCAAAACGTCAGCATTGTTTTCTAAAGTTTGAGAAGGAATTTTAGTTAATTAAAAGTGAAGGGGAAAAGAAATAAAACAGAAAAAGTCTTGTCAATTTGGTGAGAGTTCCTCACCTGTGTGACCCCAAGTCTCTGTCTGTGGAGGAGAGCAGCTCTTCATGCTCAGCCTGCTGAGTTCTCTACCCCACAGTTTGAAGAGCCAGCTGTGGTGCCTGCTGAACCTCTGTCTCCTCTTCCTTCTCTTCTTCCTCTTCTTCCTGCAGATCCGCAGAGCCTGAGTCCTGCTGGGGCCAGTAAGCAGGAGGGACCCGTCCTTCATGGTCAAACGTAGGATATTTTGGACTGCAGCCCCAACATCTTGTGCTCTCCTGTGCCCATTGTGGGATGGTGCAGGTTTTAATGATGTCGAAGGGGGAGGTTTGGCCTCCTGTTTGTGGTTCAGCGCAGTGGAGTTTATGGGGTCCTGCAGGAACCTGAAAGGCTGTTCCTGAGGGCTAGGGGGAGGGGACCAGGGTTTGGTTCTTTGCTTCAAAGCAGTCACTCCAGCCGAGTCAACCAATTTTGTGTTTTCTTGCAGAATTCAGCTGCTGAATGGACCTTTATTAGCTTGTTAAGGCCTTCACAATGCAGAAGCGATGCTTGGGATGGAGGTCAGTAGATGTACCCCTGAACACCATAGGCTTAACTTTAAGTTGTACCAGATCAGAAGGCTGCCCTCTTCTCTCCCTGGGGCTTCTGCGCATTGCTTATGTTTTGGGGTGTATAAAAATATCCATACCCTAATTTCCTTTCACATGCCTTTCAAATCAAACCTATTTGAATCAGACCACTGCAACAACAAAATCCCGACCAGGAGTAACAGAAAGGAAAAAAACCCATCCCTTCCACCCCCAAACCATTATCTTTTGCCATGGCTAAAACCCGGCAGCTTCACTTGATTTCATTTTTGGTAATAACAACAACAGAAATTTGCATCTGGGCTGACAATGTGTATAGTGAGTGTTAGCCCAGTGTGATTTGAAATTGGCAAGTTATAGCAACCCTCTGGAAAACCAGGATTTACAAGGGAAATGCTGACAAACACTTAACTACAGTGGCACTTGCTCTATACTATATAACACATAAAACAGTAAAATGGAACATAAGTCTCTGCTAATTATTGAAAATATTTTGGGGCTGCCTTGTGCTAAAACACTCATTTTCATCTTGCGTTTCAGATAATTTTTTGCTCTCTCAAAGAAAATTTAGTTCTAAGCCACCTATCTTTAACAAAATGTGGCTAATCACAATCAAAAAAGCAGCCTACTGCATGTGATTTTTGGAAGGCTATGTGTAGTAAGAGGAATTTCAAGGCTGCGTGGACTTGCATGACACCATATTATTGCATGAGCTAAAAACCAATACTGAATGGTAATAACCATTTGTCAGAGGCAGCACAGAGCATTATATTATAACCTTTTGTGTGTGTATGTGTGTTTGTGTGTATCCTGTATAAAGCAATCAGACACCTTCCAATTTCCAAACACCTGATAATGTTAAAGTTTATTTTATCACAGCCAAGGTTGTATTTTCTTTCAGCTTCATAGTGACCCTAGGAGGAAGAGGAATAATGGATCGGGAACTTATTATAGCTATTCTGTGTTAAACAGCCAAGTAAAGGGCAAATATAGTTCTGTAGTGGAATCAATCACTGAACCCATCAGTGGGAATGACCCTCCTGGCCCCCGCCTTCTTCCCTGTGCCTAAGAATTTGCCATATTCAATCTTTAGGCTCTGAACCCAAATGCCCTTTGGAAGTGAATTTATGATCACTTCATCACACTGTCTATTAGCTCACTTTCTAACAAATAGGATTGAGAAATATATGGCAGGAACTGCAACGGCACATTTCCAACTAATGGTTAAAATGTCAGGGTGATAATGTACAAGTGCGTCTGCCCTCAAACACAAAATCAAACGCAGCTTTACAAGGGCTGTCACCATTCCACTTTAGTTAAAGACTTGCAAGCTTCCTTCTTCCCCTTTGCAGGGCTGCAGTTTGGAAGCTGCTGCATCTCATCAGGGCTCGGTTTGCCAGGGCTGTACTGTACTTCATTAGGCAGCTCTATTTAATGATTTCAACAAAAGCCATCATTTTAGCCCAACTGCCTTGACTAAATTAAAATTTCCAATCTCTGTTTTAGTGTTCTGCAACTGATGTATACATAAGCAAAACTGGTCAACATCTGCCAGGGGGTTGGCCAAAAGTTCTGTAAAGATGTACTTCACATTTCTGAAGCATGTGCAAAGTAACAACGTACTTATCCTCCTGAGGGCTCTCATGATTTTACTTCACCATTTGTTCAGACACACTTTAGCAGCATATAAGCCATACAGTTGATTCTCCCCTTGGTTGCAGTTTTATCTGTAGTGTCATTTTGAGTAATTGGGGTATGGTAGCTGATCAACTTTCAGGTTTCTCATTGGCAGAAAGGGACTGTATTGGCACCAAGAAAGAATATGATGGGTCCTCTCGGTGCCTGAGCAAGTGTCCCTCTTTTGCACTTGGCTACCCAAGGCCATTAGAAAATAAGCTTAATAAAGCAACTCAGTGTATACATCTTAACTATTCCCAGCCAAGGGGATGCAGCTATAGAAGAAATATTTTAAACCAATATGAAAGATGGTAAATGTACATATTTAGTCAGTGATCTGTGAAAGTTTTTGAATTAGTTTTTAAAGCTTTGTTAAGACCAGAACGCACAGATGTTGAAAACAAGTTCAGATGTAGCGACAGATGGTATTTGATTATGAAGCAGACTGTTCATATAATACAAAGATGCTGCTTCTGCCATACACAAGTAACTGCAGAGAGTGCAGTAGAAATTTTGGAAGGCAGAGCAGTTCAAGAGGTTCTTTGTGCAGCAATAACTTTCACGTTTTTCCAGCAGTGCTAGAATTGGGATAATTTTCTTTCTTTTGCAGTCAACACCCTCACTGCCTCCCCTTCACCCCCCTCCCCATCCCCCGCCATTTTCTCCCCTGTTGTATAGCTATCTTGCACTTTTTTTGATCCTCTTTTCAGGTCATTTGAAATCAGATTAAGGATAAATACACCCCATTTATATTTACAGGAGAACAAAGTTCCTTAAGCTTAATAATAACAATAGTAATTATTTTATGTTACTGATATTGTCTATAAAAAAAAATGAAGAGTACCATATTTATATATGATATATATATATACACAACATATATTATATATATATATATAACACTATATCTAGAATCACAGGACAGTTGTACAAGTCTTATGCTGGGGACCACATACCTGCCTATTTGCTGGGGCTGCTGGCATGTTTAACTTGTCAAAACCACAGTCATGAGAATGCCATTGAAATTTGAAAATACCTGGAGGGAGAAGCTCGAAGGGCAGGAGTGCCCACCACTGGGCACTGGCTTCACTCCACTGCTAAGGAAGTTTCCAGCTGTGGTGGGGGATCTGGACACTTGCTGCCACTGCTGTCCTCTGACACCCTCTGAGCCCCACTTGGTTGATGGGATGGGGACCCCAGTACCTATGCCCAGAGTAAGGAGCAGCTTTTGTGGTCTTGGGCAGTGCCCACCCGCCTGGCCCTTTGTGCAGGCTTGTTCCTGAGAGCCAGGTTTCCCCCTTCACCCCACCATGGCACCTCCCACCTCCTCTTTTCCCAGTGCGGCCCCCACCAGCAGCTCGGATGGCCACCCCATGCCCTCCCCATCTCACAGGTGGTGGGCTGGCCATGACCCTGGTGAAGGTCTGCTGAATACTCTAGAAATTTCTTGAAGGACACAGACACCATTTAAGCAGCAGTCCATTCCCAACAGTGTGCACCAGCACAGAGGAGGAGCAACCTGACTCGCAGGCAAGGAGAAATCCTCACCATGGATGGGCTTTTTTGATTTCTCTGTGGTTCCCACTGGGTTCTACAAAAGCAAATGGCTGGGTAAACACTATTTTGAAATCTTGTCTCTGGTCACTCGCTAGGATGCAAAAGGATGCCAGAAAGCAAAGTGTCTGCTAGGAAATAAAATGGGATCGGCAGTAGCGTGTCGATTGCGCAATGTAAACCAGGGGCTTTGCAAAGGTGGTGCATGAAGCCCTTGCTCGGGCTGTTAACGAGTAACGGCGAGTGTTAATGAGTAACGCAGAGGGCTGGCAGCAGCCCGGTGCCCAGCAGGGGGCTGGAAGATGGGGCGCCGTTCCTGACTCGGCAGCGGGCAGGCAGGGGTCCTGGGGAGGAGGCACCGCCATCCCGCATCTCCATTTCACCGTCTATGAAATGGGGACATGCAGCCGGCAGTGTGAAAAGCTTTGAGCTCAGCTTTTTGAAAGTGCTCGAGGTTTCTCCTTCTGGCAGTCCATGTGCGGTAGAGCTCTCTGCCTGAGCTCTAGGTTTCACCAAAAGCTGGGAATTCATAATGTGTAGGTTTGTGTAAGAAAGTGAATTTCATTTTATATTTTGCTGCTTCTAAACAGACCCATTTTGTTAGGAAAGACTTGAAATAACACCCCTTGACCCAAGTGTCCCTAGACTTCCAGGCTATTTGCGATCTCAGGTGAGCTCAGGCTACACATTGTAATAAGCCTTTAAAGCTGCTTAAACCTCAGCCTCATGGGCTGTTTGAGATCCCCCCCTCACTGTTGCGCAGCTTTCTTAAATGTGCCATCAACTGTTGCCATGCATGAGGGGCAGGTAAGTCTCCAATCTGAATGGCCGCCCCTCAGCCTAACTCAGGCAGCCCCGCAGTCCCTGGGATGAGTGTGTTGTCAAAGCCTTGCATTGATTACTGACAAACTGTAAAAATAATATTAAAAAAAAAATTGAAGTGCCTTCACTTCAGAGAAATCTGGGCTCAGGGTTTTGACTGGAGCATCATCTCGTCCTTTAAAAGCTCTGACCAAATTGTTGAACTGATAAGCGATTCCCCTTGGTTTTACATGTGCTGGCATGAATTATCCTTGAGTGTTGCATATTAGGGTTGTTTTGTACTAAAAGGTGTTAAACACTTGTAATAAATATTTTTCCTTATTTCCCCTAGGACACAGTTCCATCTCTGGTTGGTGAAGCATAAAAAAGAGCTGTCATGCCCAGTTTTAATAGGCAATAGGATTTCAAGCCCCCAGAGTTGTTTCACAGTCTGGCAGTGGCCATAATGAAACTGGCCACTGTTGCCACAAGACTTTTTCCTCTCATGCGTTCTCCCCTGTTACCTCCCACAGCTGCTTGACTGGCAGGTCTCTTGCAAACTGCAAACATATTTACATTGGAGCTGGTTGTATTTCTTTAGCTATCTGTGCCATCTTTCTCCTTTTTTTTTTTTTTGTTTTTCCCTTTCCTTTGCCTAGCTAGAGATTCAACCTTACGTCTAATTTTAAAGAATAAAATTAAACTGTGCCTGCAATTAACCGCCTTTGAGCATGAACAGCAGTTCATTTTCATGTGTTTTGTTGTGAAGCAAATAGCTTGTTTGTTTGTTTGTTTGTTTTTTCACTCTGATTCCCAAATAAATGGGAAAGTACCACTATTCACTTGCCTGGGATTTATTCATGAAAATGCAGTCACAGCCTCCCAGGCTCTGGGCAGAGTGAGGTGAGGTGGTACTTTCTCTGCAAGAGAATCAGTGTCTCACTCTGCTCTGCAGCTCTGGAAGGAAGCAGGCTAACCTAAGCCAATGAGAATTCACTGAAGTGTCTAAAAAAATAAATAAATATGTAAATAAAAGGTACCTCTCTAACCTCTTTAAGTCACAGATATGTTAGTGATATGGAAAAGCTGTACACAGAAATAAGCATCGAAGCAAATAATGGATTTTCTGCACCCAAAAATCGATCAGGCTTTGATAGGCATCTTCTCCCGATGCCCGTTGAAAAGCTGGGAGAGCAGGCAGGGCCTTGCAATGTGCCCGGAGGGTCAGACAGTTGGACCATGCGGGGGAACAACCCTCCCACTGCCCCCTCCCTCCTTTCATTCTAACAGTTCTGCCACCACCCCGAGAGCCCTCCACCCCCCTTCAACAATAAGCTTTAGCAAAGATTTAATGTATTTTCTGCGTTGTGGACTTAAAATAAACGCTGTGCCATATTTGAAAACTGAATGAGATCAGTCTGTTTGGGGAAACAGCGTGACCCACTGCACAGAGGGATGGACTTGTTTGCCATTATTTCCTAAATGCAGCCGGTCGTATGCTGCATCTCACCCGTCAGTTCCCTTTCCCTCCTAACAAAGAGGGAAGACTGGATCAGAAGGGATCATCTCCATAGAAATTGTGTTGGCACAACCTAGACTGGGCATAAATAAGGGTACAAGGAAAAAAAAAAAAAAATGAGAGCAATTAACTCTTTCAGGCTCTCAAATCACAAAATGCAGTCTTCTACATTCGGCTCCTCACTAATATGACGTGTGAAAGATCCCAGCTCCTAGTGATGGTTTCAGTGACAAAAAATTCCTCTGTTTGCCTTGATCAGGGACAATTCAAGTCTTCCTTACGATTTTTGAGCTAGAACATAGTATCTTCCTCATTGTAAAAATTCCAGGTATTAGGGGAACTGGGGATTTCCAAGCACAGATGGCCAGATCTGCAGAATTTGGATCATTTCAGGGTGCTTGAAGCCTGGGAAAGTTGATTTGGCCCTCTGCAATGACAGGGACTACTTGCCAAGTTCCAGTCTAGCTCTGAACTCCTGCAGTACTCTGAGATGCCAATAGCTAGGATTTCTTATTTAGAGATCTGTGTGCTTTCCACTGCAGGGTAAAATGGCAAATAGTGTCTTCTATTTCATAGAACCAGTACACTTGAGAGAAAAACTGATCAGGAGATAGAGTGAGCTAGCAATTACCCAGGCAGTATGTATCATTTGGTCCATTGACTGGGCACCTGAGGATGTTCCCCCTCTCTTTTGTCAAGTTAAATCTTGCTAACTAACAGGAAAATGAGCCCTCCTTCATAATCTGTAGCTGCCATTGTAAGCCTTTGTTAGGATGTACTTAACCAGCTGCCTGGTTTTACTCTCTTCACCCTCTCTTTGGCCTCCCTTTGACAAGAAAAGCATTTTCATGGTTTCCTGGCAGCTCCCTCCTGGGATGCCCACTCTTGCTGTGAACCAAGACTGGCAGAGGAGCTTCTCAAGGCTGGAGGCTTTCTGGAGCAGATGAGGCAGGAACCTTGATGTGTAACTCATTTGAGATACTGCAGTCTGCCTCACACACCATGCCATGGTTTTAGCAACCTCCCGAAGGCAGGGACAATTAGTGCGTGCTGTGGGGCAGCCAGTTCCGTAAGAAGAGACCTGAATGTCAGGTATTTTGACCTGAAAATGCTAGAATGTTGGTTTTGTAGTGCGGATAGATGTGAAGTAGGAGGGGCAATTTGTTTGCAGTAGAATCAGAGAAGATTTTACACCCATGCAGATTAACTTTATGACCTTCCACAGACCCCCCCTTTACAGGCGGTGTTGATGTGGCCCAGCAAGTGCACCTCCAGCTGCATAATGGAGGTGTTTTAATTGCTCTAGCAGATACAAAGTATTTCTTTGGTTGTTACAATGTAGCTAAAGCTGGATTTTTTTTAGGCTCCAGCTCTGCTCTCCAGCCTCCTACGGCCAAATCAGGGAAGATTCTGAAGATAAATGACTTCAGGTGAAAACATATTTTTAACATGCTGCTTCTTCAAAATCAGAAAATTCTTGCATGATTTTGTGATCCAAATAAGCTACCATCTTACTGCCATCTGCACCAACTCTAAGCCAAAAAGAGACCGTTCATATCTGAAACACAGACAATAATGTAAATCAAAGATTCACTCAACCTCAAAATTTTGATCCGTATGAAGCAGCAGAAATAGCGAAGGGCTAGAGAAAAACAATGAACAAATGAGACTAGCATTTTGAGGAAATGTGTAAAAACACATTAGGTATATATAATGCTAACGATTGTACAGCTTGAAAAGGAAGTGATCCAAGGAAGATGATAGGTTGTGATAAAGAGAATACAGAATGGTATCTGGATGCTGCCATGAACAAGGTCAAATTGATACAAGGAACAAATGTGGATCACATTGAAACAAGTGTTATTCTTGTGGATATTGACTTGTGGAACTCCCAGTTGCAGGACACTGGCATGGCAGGTATATCTAGGAAACGCTTACACGTCATAAATGAAAGTACTTTCTAGCTCACACTGGCTACCTTTAATGAACGGGCTGCCTGCGCCTCAGCCATAGCAAGGCTCTTGCAGGCAGTTTTTCCTTGTCTGATAGACTATTGCAAAATAACATTCATTATCTTAACCGGTGCTGGAGGTAGGACACTGGATTAGATAAATCATTATATCCATTTTGCAAGAGGGCTGGCAGTTCATTAATAAATAATTCAAACTAAGGGGAAAAGAAAACCTACAGTGTTAGGCACAGCCTGGCAGTAGCAGAGAGGTTCAGTGGTTCACCTCTTGGTATGGGGTAACGTAAACTTTTAGAAATAAATATAAACAATGGCAATGAGCTTGTAATTTATATTTTATTTTGCACAAGCTTGCATATATACTGCACATACATTCAGTTTAGAGAAGATGGAAGGCACACAAGGCAATTGAACTACTGTATCCTTTAAGTGGTACAAAGCAAAAAGGTAAAAGTCTGGAGAGTATACAAAAGCTTTAAACACACAAAATAAAATCCACCCCCCCCCCCAACATTTTTCCTGTGTTTATCTTAAATTTAGTAGCTGCCAAGCTAGAATTGTAACTTTTTTCAATCAATTGTCTACTGCACCTTTTTTTTCCCAAATGGACAGGGGAGTCTTATTGTTTTATCTTGTCATCAATTAATATTACAGTACATCCTTGGTAATACAAAATTGTACACCTTCATCAAATAAATTAGGATAAATTAAACCAATAAATTATGCAAAGTCTTCAGAACAATAGACAACAACAAAAAAAAATCCACAGTTGAAATTGCCTCTAGCTAAAAAATAAAATAAAAAAAAAATCAAAAATTGACTTTATCAGTTCAGTTATTGTACTATCTTCAAATTAAAGGGTCTTTATTACAAAAAAAAGAGCTTAATAATGCTATTTACAACATATTGCTAAATAATATAAAGGCAGTGTTTTGTCACTTTTGTAACTATATACACATGAGTAATGGCTGGGACAATATCAGTTTAAACCTTAACCTTTGACTCTTCTGGGCAGCATTAAAACCAACCTAAAGAAGTTGGGTTTCTTTTCCTTCTTTTTGAATTTCTGACTCTTACACGCTTATATGGTAATGAGATGGTTATTGTGTTTGTCTAATATCTCACTCAAGTGGTACAAGTAATGCAGAAAGGATGGATTTCAGAGAAAAACATAAGCTCACTGTTTCTTCTAGATTTGTTTCTACATATCCCGAAGGTGGCTGCTTTGGGAGAGGTGACTGTGGCTCAGATGAAAAGACTAAAGAAAGTCATAGTGCCACCACCTTTCATACATTAAAAACGGTATTCCTAAGAAGATACAAAGGTTAAATACCAGTTTTCATCCCAGCTCTAAATATGAGCCTTTTTAGCTTCAGTTTATAGATGGTTTACAACCAACAGTTCTACAGAAAACAAAATTGCATTTCCTTCAACAGAACATTTAAGTGCAATACAGTAACTGCTTACTCATATAAACCAGTTACATTCCTTAAGGGGAGCTTTTTGAAAACAATGCGTATTGGAATTGTCAAACACATAGTTGGTACCAGAAGGAAACATTTGCACTATTAACACCAATGATTGCTATATAATACACATGGCAAATATAGTTTTTGCTTTCACTTCTCATGTACAGTGCTCGTTTTGGGGGTTTTGTAAACCACTTTCCATTTTTAATATATATATACATATATCTTTCTGTATATATATATATGTATAATCTTTCAATGCTGCTGGTGAAAATCCTATCTTTAAAGCCACAAAATCTTCACCTTTATTTCTTAATCAATATTAACCTGTGGAAAAAAACATTTTTCTATTAACTGACTTCATATACATAGAAAAAAAATCTGCAATTTTACAGAAACTGTATCACCCATTCCCTTGACATCTGATGAAAGAGACTTAACTTTGAAAAGTAGCTGGATTTTCAAGAATGCTTTCGACTATCTATACAGTTACTGTAGTGTTTCTTATAAATTCAACAGATGTTTTCAGAATGTAGTTATTAAAATCTTATGTCTTTATGCAAGAACATCCATAAGGTTGAATATTTACATTGCTTTATAAAAGTTCCCCTCGATTTTCAATGTTCACCCACGTACCTGGTACGGTAACAAAGATTCTGCAAACTTAAAACACTTGAATTAAATAATACTCAGAGGCACAAAGCAAACCTCAGGAATACATGGGTGAACACTTTCTTAAATAATTACTACATTCTAACATCTTCCACNAGAAAACACAAGATTTGCACCACAGTTACAAAAAATTGGCTTCTACAAGAATTTTCAAAACTTGAATGCTGCTCAAACAATTGAGAAAAAATAATTTGCGTTATCAAACTGTTCTAAAAATTCTCTTCTTCAAAAACGTATTCTCCTGCTTTTTTTTTTTTTTTTTTAATTTTTAAAAAGACACAAAATATGCATAGCTATCAACATT
>VZTM01007557.1:156340-181340 GCA_013400555.1 Jacana jacana
CTGAAATGATCAAATTATCATTTATTCCTTTTTCAGAACAAGGAGGTTTTTTTTACTTTGCTTTTAGGATGAAATTTCTACTCTTAATTCCTATGCCTCATTTACTATTGAGATTATGCTACTTATAAATAAATAAATAAATGCAACAACATCAAGTGTTGAGTACACAATTTCACTTATTTAGATTATGTGAATCACATTGCAGCCAAATAATAATATTAATAATATTAATAATAATAATAATAATAACAATAAAAACATAATAAAAGCAATGGTAAAATCACAGATTGAGATGGTAGCTAGTAGTATGACCACATAATATGACTAAAGTATGGCTTTGCTTTCTTATGTCCAAGGTGACAATGCAGTGTTATATTTTGTATCCAATGGTATGCCAATGCTGAATTTCCTGTATTAAAACTTGAGCATTTTATGCCACTTCTTCCCATAAATCAAAAAAGTGCATGAACACAATTTCCATCCTTTCTTACTCAGAATTTACTGGAGTTACATCTTTGCGAAGCGTAATGTTTATCAAATCATGCACACACAACAAGAAAAAAAAAAGAGCTAAGAAAACAAAATAAAATGAAAGAAAAGGGAAGAAAGAAAAAGACACATCCTGTCTACTGCAAGGATACATACAGTATTAGGTACTCTGAGGGAGCCTAAGATCCAGAAGATTTGTTTTGCTTTTAATGCATAGTGAAAATGTTGGCACTTCATCCCATGCTATTGTCCTCACTGCCTATACTCCATAGATACTGCCAGTGCTTGAAAAGAATGACAGGGAATCGTAGGATTGTGCTGTTTAATTTGAAGTCAGCAGGTTTTTAAGGCTTTCTGCTAACAATAATTGCTTTCATACACTTCTGTCTATCAGCAGTATTTGTAAATGAAGTGAAATTGCAACGATCAGGTCAGCTCTTTAGTCACATGGGTAAACTTTCACTCTCCAAAGTCAAAATGTAATTTTAAAATAAAGAAATAAGATACCAATATCCTCGATGGTCTAAATATAATTCACAGCTAATTAGGAACTTCCTCTAGATCCAGATTGAATTATGTAGGGGAAAATACTATTGACGATAACAATAAATTCTTACTGCATCCGTACAAAAGACGACAGAGAAAATGACAAATACAGAGTGCCACAGCGTTTCCGACCTTCCCCCAAACTTCTGGAGACAACACCTTTCTGGAAACAGGAGAAAAGGAGAGCCGTCGAAGAAAGCACGAGAACTAGCAGCTAGCTTTCTTTCCGTCTGCTGACATACTGTGGGATGGCATTCCAGTGAACCCAGCTCCACCATGGACATTACACTGTAGCTCATATTTTGGTCAGGATGAGCTCCAGCTTCAGAAGACAAGCGCAGTGCATTGCTCAAATAGGTTTTTTTTTTGTTTGTTTTAGAAGCTGCACTTACTGTAATTTTAAAAATCTAATTTGGCTATCTGAACCCTGCATAGCCAGGAGGACACTGCAATTTTTGTATATGCTTGATTAGACTTTTATGAAAATGTATTTTATTTTTTTCCTTTGCCTCAGCACTGCGAGGTGAAGATGCTTTCTTCTACTGTATCTAAGATCATTCAGAAAGTGCTTTTCGGGACAGATGTTGACCACAGACAGAAGACTTTGTATGCTGGAAAGGGGATTTTGGAGGGCAGAATGGACTAAGAAAATAATACATTTAGGGACTAATGCCAGTTAAAGCAAGACCGAGACATGGCAAGATGTCAGGAAGGACGCTGAAGATTTCATTTTTAGTCTATGGAGAGTGAAATGCTTCCGCTTTAATAAGCTGACCGTATTCCAAAATTAGTATGGTTGATACAATATTGTGCATGAATTACTGGCCTCACCCTGCAAGAATGATTATTTGATTTGTGCAAACGTCCCTTGTTGCAATTTAGAGAAAAAACGACCTGGCATGTTGATTACTGGTGTTGGGTATTTATCATTTCTGCAAGGAAAGCCTGAAGAATAAGGTTTCTTTTTCTGGGTATCACTTCTTGAAGTGAGTACCTAAAGTAGATGTTGTAGTTTTTGAAGTACGAAACAAAATCTAGTTATTGGTTAAAAAGTATATAAAATAAAAAAAGAAAAAGCTTGAAGCTTATGAAGTGACTCCACAGAGTCCAGACCTTTAGCAGTATAAACATAATATAAACTTCATTGTCTGTAGTATTGTGCCGTGACATTAGTCTCACCGAGACAAAATGCCACTTTGCAGCAAGCAATAAATCTGACAAAGCATTTTTAAACATAATGCCCTAACTTGCTAAGACAGGCTTTTACACACTTCCAAACTCTTCTCCCTGAAAATTAACCCCGTTGATTCTTCAATGTTAAGGGTCTCGGGCAAAAGTAAACCAAAGGCTGAAGTAAAACAACCATCCCCTCGGAACTGAATGAAAACTTAAATCCAGGAGGGACCACAGTCTAATTTCATATACATATATATGTATGCAATACACATATATATGAAATTAAAATAGAGACACACATGACTTGGGCATCAGAAGGGGACTGCTACTTTCATACATTCATAAATAGCTGCTGAACTCTCTACTCATGAAGAAGCTCTTGTAGGCAGTTTGGGGATTTGAAAATCTCGGGGACCTCACTGTCCAGCTTACAGATGACCTTGTATATGGCCTTCTTCCAGGAAGGATCAACATCTTTGCCTGCGATAATGGCATTGAAAAACTCCCGTAACGTGATCTGAGCCACTTCCAGGAATCTCTCTGGAACCTGCTGATACAAGGAGACAATGGCATTAATACAGTTTTCAATTTCAAGTCTCTGGTTCTTCAAAGGAAACTGAGCTAAGTTCTTTCTTTCAGAAAGGGGCTTACATAGCACCTGCATTTTCTAAATGTGGCAGCCTTCTATTCTCTTATGCAAAGCTGTTATATATAGTACTATAGCAATAACTTTTATAACATGTGTTAGAGATCTTTGCAAAGTCTACTGACAGAATGTAGGTAACACAATGTTACTGTCTGAGTTTGGAGAGTGGGGGATTTATAGGATATAATTAGCAGGAGGGGAAACAAACGCAATTGTCTTTAAGGAGAGAAATCTCTGCTTGACATTTTACCCCTGCGTTTACAGCTATGTTCTCCTCTCCGTAGGGGAGCTAATATGGAAGTTGTGCACGCATGGAAAGCCCTCTGTACCTCTGCACTTAACTTTGGTCACAGCCGGCACTGAAAGCTATCAAAGAAATAGGGTATCTCTGAGCGTTGTTCACAGTTTAAAAACAAGCAAGCCTTCAGCTAATGGCCTACTTCTGTAGCTGCTGGGCATGAGACTCCCCTAAGAAAGCTTACTTGGGAGACATTATGGTCTCCCCTTCTTTTTCAGAAGCCTACAAATAAAATCCCAACCTCTTCAATAGCCAAGTGGCTACTGAGCTGGGATGCATTAAACTTACCTGGGTTTTCTAAGTGTCACTGTCATTTCACAGGTGAGCCAAATTAAGTCCCTGAATAATGGGTGATTGTCAAAAAAGAGTTACCTCCAAACTTTGGTAATTCATCCTAAACAGTTGTCTCAGGCACTAGCACCACGTTGTTACCCTCTGCCTTAAATGATTCAAAAGCAATCACTATAATGAACCACAGGTCAGTTGCAAGGTTGAGGTCACCTCTGTAAAGATGTTATTTTCCATTTTTATTAAGGAAAAATGGCTTCACAGCTCTAGGACTGCTAATACACGGCCGGCCAGTAGCCAGCATGCTTATAATAGCAAGTATTCCCTCACTGCTATTCTTTGCCTACTCTAGCAAGAGGAGTTCTCTGACCCATAGTGGTGGCCCTTAAACCATTCCTGTGGCCAACAGACACCCTGGCAAATCTCACTCATTTACCAAATGCATGTCACATTGCCAGATCAGGGCTGGACTTTACCCTCTACTTCAGGCTTGCATTCTTCTCCCTTTAGAAGCCACTTTCAGAAAACCTGCCTGGCAATGTGTGTGTTTAACATGATGTGACAGAGCTCTGCACCCTCACTTACCTACCACTGTTGCAAAAACACTAGCGGTTTGCTAGCCACGTTTTGCCATCAGATAAGCATGAGATCAGCTCCCCCTGACATCAGCTGACAAACCCTGCTTCCAGAAGCCCCGCAGCCCGTACAAGTCCTACCTCCACGACCAAAAACCAGCCCCCACACGTTTTATTCTGTGCCCAAAGACAGGCTGCCTTCCAAGGAAATTTTTCATTCAACAAGCCACACAGAAAGAAACGCTTTTACAGATGTTCTATTCCACCAATAATTATAAGGGAAGAAAAGAACTATTGTGTTTCCCTTGTTTCAGCTCAAAGAAATAATTTAAAAGTTCTCATGACCACTCTGCTGTTTGGACACCTGGTAACACATCTACAAAAGACACCATGCCTGTCTCATACTTGCATTGCTATAAAAAATGATACACTTTTAGGTTCCGGCAGCTCAAAGAACAGCTCGTATTTTGTTCCTCACCCTTGGTATTGCTGGGCACCAACCAAGGGGAAGGAGTCATTGACTACATGATACTAGAAAGCAAGAACTGTAGTAGGTAACTAGCCACCTTTCTGCTGTAGTCACTAATAGTAGTGCACAAGGGCAAAACCGGTTGGTTTTTGGCCTTTGCGCTTGGGAGAGTTCACATCTTTCAGTTTTGGTGTCCACTCCAGAGGACCAGTATTAGATGCCTTTCCTCCCTCCAAGACGCTAGAGATGAGAGGGAGGCAATTACAAGCACCTACATGAAAAGCATAAAGTCCAGATGTAAAAAGTCCTCTTCCTACATGGTTACACCCATGACAACTTTAGGCTGGGTTTTAAGTCGAGCCTCTGCCATTCAATTTCTACCTGTGCACATGAAAGATTTCAAGGTAGGGAATGCTGCTTTTCCACAGAGTAGCAAGTGTGAAACCCTCAAAACTACCTTCTAAGGCCTCCCACTCCTGTAAAGACACACAAGCTTTTCTTTTAGGCTAAGAGTTAACTTTTAAGGTCTGACTTTGTTGTACATGAGTCATATCTTCAGGCCTGGGCCCCTTTGAACCTGAGACAACAGACTGCAGAGAGCAGCCCACTAACATAAGTGAACGAAGCCCTGCAGGGGCTTTGAGGAGCCTCCTTGTAGTGCTGAGTTCCCAAAGATCTCCCCTACTCCTCAGGCATTGGAGCCATTCACAGCTCTTTCCTTCTGGGATGTTATTAGCAATTTTTCATGTCAGACTGGATTACACACATTACTTTACATGTTGTAATGTGAATAGCACTGTGATTAATCCACACAGGATAGTACATCGGCCAACATTTTTACTTTCTAGGAAGAGTAACCACACAGTGTTGCGTTGTTTTTTGTTTTGTTGTTTTTTTTTAATAAAGAAAATACTAGCGAAGTCCAGAGCCTGGAAATACATATTTAAATGGATGGGTAGTTAGATTTTTCACTCTAACATGGCTGACTGATTTTTCAATCAGTCAGCCATGTTAATTATGTGTCTGGGGGTAGCATTTCCCTGACCCTAAGTGATAGCAACCTACTCAGCGCATCTTTACACCTAACTGACTGAACATCTCTGAAGTAGGAACATCTGCAAAAAATGCTTCAGTGACAAATAAACTCCATCTACGTTGCTTTTAATAGAACCAACAATCCCTAGCATGAACCCAGGGCATTTTCTTAGCATCAGGTGGCAGCAGTCAATCAAAGAATCACACTGTATATTCACTAGGAGGAAAGACAATGAGGTCTGCTCAAGGGGAGGCTAGGTGGGTTTCAGGGTGAAGCCTCCACATCGAACTGATTTAGAAAGAAATCACACTTTGTCGCATGCTTTTTCAAGATGACTTAGCTCTGCTGCCAAGGAAAAAGTCACAGGCCAAACTTTCAGCTAGTGTAAATCAGCAGGGCTCTACCAGCCTCAGAGCAGTTATGGTGATTTACACCTGGTACACATCAGTCCCGTACCTCCTAACGCAGTCCAACAAGCACCACAGTGCCCCTTCTCAAGCCTTAGCCGTGTTAACACATCCCCTTCGTCTATGAAAACAGGGAGGGAATTAAAGCTCTCATCTGCTCTTGTCTATTTATGCCATTTTAACTACTGGCATTTTCCTTGGCTTGAACAACAAACCTGAACTATTTCACTCCTGGGTTTGCATGTGTAACTACCATGCTGAACCATTCGGATTAGTGCTGTGGGGGAGTACTTTGTTAAAAATACTCAGCACAAACTATTTCTATGTCAGTAAAACTATAGTTCCAATGGCTTAAAAGTCCGAGACAAGACAGACCTAACTCACACTTCTTTCATACAGAGGCATACATAGTTGCAGAAAGTGATATGCTTTAAAAATACTTGTTGAATTTCCTTTAAAGGAAAACATTACCAAAAAGGAAGTAGTGACTGGGAAGGTGAGGGCAGATACTCAGCAGGTCTAAGGCAGCGTCGCTTGAGGAAAATCAGTGAAGCAACACTGATTTGAAGCCAACAAAGCATCAGGCTTCCATTTCTGATGGCATGCATGGACTTAAAATCACTGTTGGGAAGGAGGGCACACATAGACATGTGTCTCAAGTTGGTGGCTGATCAGTGGCCCTTCACTGTTTTTCTCATTATTGGGTTGTCTTGTGTCTTGTATCTTCTATTAGTTAAATCATTTATTTTTTGGGTTGCGCAGCACAGACTTTTTCTCCCTTCCCTCCCATTCCCCTCATCTCCTCCCTTCCCCGAGCCCTCCTCCTCTTCCCAGTTGCTTTACCTTCAAGGATGATTTGTTTTATTAAACTGACTGTCCCCAGCCTCTGCAGTACATAATAAAAGCCTGACATAGCAGCCTGCCTGCCTTCTGTGTCCTGCAGATACTCATCATAAGTGTCAGGACATACCAAGGTTAGCGGTCACTGGAAGTGCGCTCACTGGCTCAAGCCTTGCCAAACATGCTTGGCAGCTGAATGAATGTCACAGAGAATAGAAGGGGAATTACAAAGGTTAGAAAGAAGACAGCCTTTCTCTCTCTCTCTCTCTTTTTTTTTCTGGAGATATATAAGCTGATTTTTCACACTTCTGAAATAAACATCAGCTCATTCACAGTCCCTTTCCAGCACCTAAATCTCTCCCATTGTCACGCAAACCTTTAATTTCTACCCAAGCCTGATTTCTTCATTAGCAAAATAAGATGCTTAATTCTCTCTTAATAGAAAAGGGGAAAACCACCAAAACCAAATGACAAAACAAGTCACCGGTCTGCTCAAAGATTTATGTGTGTATTTCATGTTGTTAATCCTATTAAGGGTGGTCTTCTTTATAGTTAATCTTTTAAACTTTCAAAAATTCCTGCTCAAGTGGTAAATCTAGATGATAGAAAAAGCAATACAGATGTAAGGATCGCAGAATTGTGAAAGTCAAGTTAAAACAGATATTCCAGAGAATTGTGTTTTGTTTTTTTACTATAAAAGGGCAATAAAATGCTGACTGTAAGAAGACAATGTCAAGGAGAAAAGGGTATTGGTATTTTGGATACTCTTGACTGCTCGCCTTGGAGAGAGAGTTATTCTTGTCACAAACCCTTTTGTCTGCATCTGCTGACTGCTTGCCTGTAGCCAGCAGCATACTTTAACTGTTTTGTCACCTCCTAACATCACATGCATCAGCTGTTGTGCTTTTGTTACGGGTATTGTAGAGCTAATCCACTGTGGCTGTTCTACTGTGCAGTAAATAAAACAGAAACTGCTTCTCAGACAATTCTGCATGAATATTTCAGATGGCTTTTACAACTCTGATTCACAAAATAAAATACACCCCCCCGCCCCAAACTAGACTCAGATGCCTCAAAGCTAATTGCATGCAATGACTTCAGGCATCAGAAACAACTGTTTTAGTTGGATAAATGAGTAGCAGACCTTTCTAAAATTTTAAAAATACTAAACATACTTACTTCCTTGCAATTTTACCCGCATATAATTTTTTCTTTAGAACATTTCATGGGTTTTGCAGCAGCAATTTTGAAATATTTTGTGCCAGCAAAATCTATAAAATATCTTTGAAATCTTTTCTTCCGTGAATGGAAGATTCTGGGAAGTTTAATTTACTTTTATTTGAGCATCAAGTATTCTTTAGCCATGAACTAATTTTACAAAGCTCCTAAACTTCTCCCTCCAACTTTCCTAGAACAGGGAATGAAATATTTACTCAGAAGTTCATTTTCTGCAGCCGATTGCTAAACAGTCCTAAAGCTGTGTGGCTTTGAGCATGTTCACAGGGCAATGGTAGCAGAGCCCAGCATAAGGCCTGAAGCAGACAAGATACCCTAGGAAAGGAGACAAACAGGTGAAGTACTTTACCGAGCATTCATTCACCCTTGTGCACACATGATTCCTCTAAACAAACTCTCCTATCCCTGCTGTTTGTTAAGTAAATATTGATCAAGGAGAGACATATCTCCTGACAGCAGTAGCACAAGCTGGGGACTTGTACCGCAGACAGAGTGGACTTAAATGGATAAACTCAGATGCTTTAGGAAGGCCACACAGAGATTACTAGATAAAAAGGCAAGAAGTCAGACAGTTGGCTTTCCTTTCCCCTCTGCAAGGGGTTGGGACTTGGTTACAAGGAACCTCTGTGATAGAAACAAAAATCATCTGCTCCCAGACACAGTCTTATAAAGCAAGAAGCCTGCATCTTAGGTGCCCAAATGACTTCATATTTGTATCTCTTGCCAGCTGATGCATTAATATTGCATGCAATACATGTGGAGTTTAAGTCCCTCTCCTTGAGCATAACTGGGAGGCTACCAAGGGCCAGCTCCTCGCTAGTGTAAATTTTCACCTCCCCATTGGTTTCAACAGAGAGTTTGTCTTCTGTGGATGGCCCACCTCTAGTTGTGCTGGGCTGGGGCACATGTCTTCGCCAGGAGCACTTTTTTTCCCACTCATTCTCCAAGTAAGCAATTCCCTCTGATGCCTGTGGGATAAGGTACACACCACCTTACGTAAGGGTGCCCGGTTTAGGTTGGCATGTCAGTTCTCATAAGCAAACAGCGAGCGAAGATTTATTAGACTGATGCGTCTAATGGTAGTAAAGCTGCAGAAAGCAGCAGCAAAAGTGTCATGTCATGTGAATTCTGATTTCTTTTAAAATTTCAGCAGTAGGTAACAGCAACCTCATTTTAGTAAACTACCGAAATTTGGGTGGATGTTAGAAGTCACGCAAGTGCTTCTTGGAGCATATTTTTAAACACTCCTCAGAGATCTGATCGAAAGCCTCCGAACCATGTTCAAGGCAAGCATAAAGCTGTTCACCTTGTCTGGTGAGGCAGAGGGAGAGGATCAGACATTAATTTTCAGTACGGGGTACCACGTTTAGAAGTACCAAGACCAATGCAACCGTTCTAATATTGTAACAGCGTCAGACAACTGCTTGGCTGTAGTGCACAAATTTGAAGATCCTTCAGACAGGGACAGCTGGGCTAAGCTCAAAACCTTTTCTCATACGATGTTTAATCTGCGTTAAACTTCAGCTCCATTTATATGATTAGGCTCGCCAGAGTGTACCTACAGACTTTGCCTGTGGTATTGTGCTGGAGTCTGATAGTGTGTTGTATTACTAATGTTCCAAGAGTAAACACACTTGTAGGAAACAGCTATAGTCCAAGGCTGCACTTTAAAAAAATAAATGTTTCATCAGTCTTAGCAAAGGAACAAACGGCAATAACACTCTGTATCATATTTTACAAAGCTTCAAAAGAACAATGTCCCGTTGAGTGAAATTCAGTAGCATTCTGTAAACATTAATTTAAGGAAATCAATAGACTCTGTGAGCTAAAGCCATATTGCAAGATAAACTGGCTGGAGTGCTACTTTGTCAAACAGATTTTAGTTTTCTCGGCTAGATAAAGACGGTTTCAAAATGGGGTAACGTGTTGCAACCAAGGTTTGAAAACTATGTGGCCTTCAAACAGTCTGCTTGTTCCTACTACAAAGCTGGATAAACATACTTTAAAAATGATAAGATTGGGCCAGGATTGATTTTACTTTCAAATTTTATATAAAGTAGAATTCTTGGTGAATGTCTGTTTGGATTTTTTTGATCCCAATTATGAGCAGAAATAAACAAGCGCAGCGCAGACAGCTCAAGACGTCAGGCTGCCAGGAGAGGTTACATTATCGGGAGATTGGGAGGTGGCTTTTTTTTTTTTTTTCAATTGCAGGACATTATGGATTTAAAAAAATCTTTATTCATGTTGACCTGATGGGCAACAAGTCACCTTGCCAAATAGGAAAGCCAAAATCTCTAGTGGACTTAGGATCAGAGGTCTTCAGCTGGTGAAGGCTGCTCACGTTGCAGAGCGCAAGGTCGTGGTAATAGGAGGTAAACAGGTTGGAGGGGGTGAGGGGAGAAGGCCAGATCACTCTTCTACTTGGATGATCTAGACAGTGGCTATAGAGAGGGACTCCACAGGGAGCCTCTTAACCCAAGGATAAGACATAAACAGCATCTATTAGACAAGTGATGGAGAACCTCTCTAGGATGATAAGAGTCCACTGTCAGGGGAGCAGTCTCAGCGTGTGTAGCTGCGGGTCAGATAGCTTTAAAGTTTGGGCATAGAGGTTTGCACCAGCACGGGTACAACAACGGCAGAAGAGACACAGGGGAAACTTATCTGCTGAGAAAACCTCATACAAACTTCACACAAATTAGATATGCACAGACACCCCCCACCCCCAAAGTCAGGGCAAGGTGAGCTTTAGGGCCATGGCACAAGCTTCTTAAAGGAGATGCTTTGAGAAACTCCACTTGTGTCACCCGCATGTAGCCCTGACCCCATCCTCACATGAGCAGTATTTAAGCCTGTGGGTTCTGGGGACAAGCTGGCAACCTAAATATGTATTCCTACACCCACAGACTGTCATATAGGAAACCTATCGAGGACAAGCCCTTCCTACCCATAAGACACTGCATCAGACACCCCATCAACGCTGGGGACAAGCCAGCAGTAACTCAGTGAGGCATCATACTATTTCTGAAGCCACTTCTCTGTGGCCTTCTGGGGAGGCTGGTGACACTGGGACCAGCCCCTACCTCATAAGCATCCTACCAAGTCAGGGACCTCCCTGCTTTAATGAAGGCAGCCCACCTATCCACTGAGGCCTCCACAGACTAGAGACTCAGGCAATTAGCAGCTGCAGGAGGCACAGATCTGCAGCTGTTTCCAGGATAACGCTGCCCTACTGTCCGTTTTCCTTGCGCTTGCAAGGGCATCTTCTGCAATACCTTGCTGGTGTCCTGGCTCCTGCCACACTTATCCAGACCATCACCTCCCCTCACGCACAGACTCTTTTCCCTGAGCGCGGCGAGCTGCTGCGTGGGACCATCTTAGTGCTATGGGTTGGTGCGGCAGCATATCAAGCAGGAGGCTTTGGCTTCCACACAGAAATTGGAGGCAGGTTTTGGAGTAAGTTGCTACACTTTTTGGCGCGAAAGCCACGGCAGCATATGGCCCAATGTTCTCAGTTTAAGTCTGACACTTAACATTATTTAACAGTTTCTGTGTTAGGTGCTTTATAAGGTAAAGGAAATTAACAATTTTCAGCTAATTAGATCACTCAATTGGCTGAACATCCTGGACACCTCTTAGAAAAAAACAGGTTGGCTCAGGCGATGGAAAGGCTAATGCCTCTTCCATTATCACTTACGAGGAGACAGAAATAGTTGGAAAGGATGCTTTTATTTTAAAAACACAAGTGAAAAATACCTCAACCATTGGACACTCCAGTAAACACACTTTTCTCCCAACCACCACCTTCCTAGAAAGAAGGACGTCGATTTGCCCACTGCTACATGTGTCCCAATCCCTCTGGCTACAGCAGCAGCTCTCTGGTGCCACCAGGATCCGCATTTATTGCCTTTGAGTTTCTTCCCATGACTCTTGCCGTACAAATATGTTAAGAAACAGATTTTTTGGAAAGAGAAAAACACGGACAAGAAATTGGATGGCTCTTCAGAATGGTCTGCTCTCCCACTGTGGCACACAAAGAGAAGCCCACTTTTTTGGGACAGCACTGAAAATACAGTGCTGAGCCTGGCATTTGGGAAGGAAAAGCATTAGCCTGAGCCCGGGTCAAAAGAGGAAATTAGGAAAACCACAGAGGTTTCTTATTGCAGTTACTGTTACGCTGTAGCTTTTTTACTCTTTGAAAAAAGCTGGAAAACACATGGCCCTCAAATGATTCAACAACATATTTTAAAAGTGTTTGCTTGAAATGAAGCTGAGATCCCTGATCCCTTGAGTAGAGTTTGGGGCACTAGTAATCCGCTGCTGGCTTACTGTTATCTCCTCTGCCAAGCTCACAAAGAGGAGAGAGAATGGGCATGGCTCTTACAAGGAAAAAAACCTGACAGTGGGGCTGCTGAGATGTCTGATAATATCGGGGAAGTGAAAGTGGTAGTGCAGTGAAAATGGATACTGCGTGATACATTAGATTTAATCACTTGCATTTCAATTAGTCTTTTCCACAAATAAAGATTGGGAAGTACGCTGCAGGCTCCCTGCGCGGCTGGAGCGCCGAGCGCCGTTGGTGCTGTGTGCCCCGGCTGGACGCACACACCAGCGCTTCTGCAGCTCGCTCAGCCTGAAAACTCCCTGCTGCCTTCCAGGGTCCTCCCTGTTAGGACCCATCTTTCCATTCTGCAGTACGCAAAGAGGCATCCCACACACGTCAGCTCCCCTGGAGGATCCCTGTCCTGGGACTGCTGTGCCCGTGGTTCGAGGGATGAGCCCATCCATCATGGAAACACAGCTACTCTCTTGTGCAAACACAACAGCCTTAACATGCTAGTTTTTAAGCACAAAAGTTGGTAACACTTGTGATAGAGTGAGCTACAATGAAATAAAAAGACTTTCCATTTACAATTTATTTAGACTTTTTGAAAATCAGTTCTCCCCTTTCCCCATCTTCAAAAGTCACTAATAGTGTTTTACTGGGGAGATGATTATCAGATTTCCTTTTCTGCTTTACTGGTGAATTAGAACTGCGTGAGATGTAGAGGTTTCTAATGGAAACTCTGATTGCCCGTAACTTACTGCATTGCCAATGGCACTGCCACAGAATGGAAAAATCACTAAGGCTCCTACAGCTTGTGATAGTTGGGTGCTTAGTATGTGTTGGGCAACGCAAGGAAGAATCACAGGAGGGGTTACTGTCACACACAAGAAGCTGCATCTTACAAAAACTAAAGGAGAAATAAAAGTCCTGCACACAAGAATAGTCTAACTTTAACTCAGTCCCATCATGGTGAAATGCAATCTGCTACAAGAGGCTGCCTACAATGCCAAGCGGCATATTATGTACCCTGCTGCCAAATTCTGGCAGGTACTGCATACAGGCGCCCACAAAAAACCTGTCCAGAAAAGTGAGTACAGGGATGACCACCCAATTCTGGCTCGGCTGCAGGAACAGGAGAGAGGTTATTCCATACTCTCCTGGACACATCAGCCAGATGGGAATGTGGTGTGTTACTCAGAAGGACCAGGAGGCACAGCCTGGACTGTGATGAGCAGGTATGTCTCTCGCCAGCAGTAAGTCCTCTGCTCTCATGGTGTATTTCCATGCATAAAAGAGCTGGGCAGGCAGAAACTGGTGGTTACACCATGGATATAGAGGAAAAGTGGTTCATAAAGACTGTAGTGCAGATTTATGTTCAGTAGAATTTGGCACCTCTAGTAGAAGTGTCAGTTAACAGCTTCCACATCTAGAATACATCTTATACATATAAAGACATTGTAACAGTAACTATCTGCAATTGGTGTTGCTTGCTCTTGCTTACTTTTTCCACCTCTCTGCATTGCAGTCACCTTTGTCTTCTGTGTCTGGCTCTGAAAGGTTCCAACTGTGCTCTCTCCCTCCTCAGTTTGCATTTGTTGGGGTGGGAGGAGTGAGGAGGGAGGTAAGGGAGAGCGAGGGGAAGCAGGTGGTGTTTAATCAGCCTGGCAGGGAAACAGGCAGTCACTGGGGTCCTTTTGGGGGTGGCATGAAGGTGGTAAGCATGCCCTCTGGCACAAGGATACCTCCTTTCCTCCTTCCCATGGCTAAGGGTAGGGGCAGGGGAAGGAAATTGCACATGGCTGTAGATCTTGCGAGTTAAGTACCAGCTCTACCATCCCAGCCTCCTGCCAATTAACTCTGGTGAATCTCCTCCCACCATACCCATGCTTTTCTGGGCAGCCTGAGCCCATTGTGGTAGGATAAACTGCTCCACCTAGTCCTCCTAGCCATCTAGACATGCAACTGGCCAAACTGGGCTGTAAACACCCTGTTACAAGCTTCACTGCAGGACCTGTGGGGAACCAGTGAGCCTTGCAAGCCTGTGAGGTCAGAAGATGAAGGCTTCTGTTCTAATGGACTGAGCCCCCTCTCGTTTGACTCCTCCTTATCCACTGCAGAAGGAAATGGTGTGACTCCAGACAGCACTGGGTTAGATAACCTCAAGGCTGGGCCTCGTCTGATGGAACCAGCCCTCTCTGCAATTGCATGAGATAAGTCACTTTGTCTTCCCTCTGAACACTGATACTTGGAAGTTAAAGGTCTTTTATTTGCCATGTTGATTTCCCCTCTCTCCTCTAAAAACTTTTTGAAGTTGTAGACTACTGCTTTAAATGCATTTATGTGTCTACGCCACCGCTCTCCCCTAAGTCCCAATCAATGCAGCAGCCTTTCTGCTTAGCAACAGAGATCATGCCACCCTGGTCTGCTGCTCTCTACAAAGCCTCTCCATTAACTACAGAAACAAGTTCAAGGCTACACCTTTGAGTGCTCTGGACCACCACCTGGACACGGCTTCTTCTGACGGCACATTTCCACTAGAGCCTTGAAACTGCCCCCCTGCAGAGGGCAGTTCACGAATCCCTCCAGTGGCACACAAAACTAGACACAGCCCGGCTGCGTACCTTCCCCCTCTGCAGATAAGAAAGATGAACCTTGCCCCTTCCAGATCTATGGGGAGAAATCATCTCCAATACGTTGATTACCTTCGGCCAGCCCTCCTGGCTGGCCTTCTCTCTCTTGCCCACCCACACTCGCACGTCAGAAAGACGCCAGGCTCTTTCTCTGCTCTATGAAATTCAACAATACTCTGGTACTGCTGGTGACGGGCTCTGTGTAACTACAGAAAGTGATCCAGTACTCTGAAGACTCCCTCCCTCTTAGACTGAGCAGTATTTCTTCATTTCTTCTCTTATTAATATCACTTCAATAGGATACTGAACCGTGGCTACTTCACCTCCCAGGTTATCTTTCTCTCATGCAGGTGAAGTCCTCATGGGCCTGATGAGCCCCTGCAACATTCTGCTGTTACTTCCTCACAACCTCACTATTTTGCCCTTAGAGATTTAAATATCTTTGAAAACAGCATCCCCATGGCACTCTGCACCAGTGTTGGAAGGTCTCTCTGCAAGGAAATCTGTCCTGCCACTGCTCCCTCAGCCCAGGGATATCTGCTCTGAGAAGGGCAGGACCCCAGAAAGCTGGCTAGAAACCAAGGCGGGTCACGATGCTGCTAAACTTCTCCCATTGTTTCCTAAGGTTATGACAGTTTGCTAATTGCAATTTGCTAGAAGAACCTAATTCCTGTCCATATGAAAACACGTTGACGATATCAAGCAAACAGTGTTCTGCATGAAGGTGACCTATTCAAAGTCCTATAGCAGGGGCAATCCTATCTGTAAGACTTCTGTTAAAGTCACTCACACAGCCCTGACCCCGCACTGTGAGACAGTATTGGCTGGGACCTCCTCTTTTGGCAAATGTGCCTTACAAAAATAAAAACAACACCCCCTCCACCCCGCATCCACAAACATGATGGCTTTGTGCCTCCCACTCCAGCTCTGCATTTCATTTTTAGTTTTAAAATAAACAAATAAAACTTTTTTCCAATTAACATTTAACATATATTCACACACTTGACCGTATGGTAACGCAACAAAAGGCAGCTCTTCAGCTGGCACAGATTAATTAAACACAATGATTGCTGGAGCTGATTTACACCAGAAACTGAGAATCCAGCCCAGAATGTAGTTCAGTGTCATGGAGAAAAAGCATGGAGTGGGTGAGATGTGGAGAGAAAAATCTTACAAAGCTAGTAAGCTAACCCACTAGTTCTCATCACTGGTACGTCATTTATATAAAACAGCTTAGATAAAGTTTAGAAGATTGTACATTTTCCTTAATTTTCACAGTACAAAATATTCTGTGTCCCTTTAATGTGACACACTAAACCAGGACATAAGAAATTTCAGCTGATCAGGTCTCGTAAACACCCTCCTCCTTCACTGTGGATAGTGCTGCTGCTCCAAAAGTTCTGAGTGAGGTATTTAAATTTTCTAAAAGAAAATTTAAAAGTCTGGAAAAAGCACGTGCAACTTGCATGTTACCCATTAACACAACCGGGATTTATTAAACGGTAACAGACATCACCGATTTCTTTTCTTTTTCTTTCCTCTTTTTTTTTTTTTTCCTGTTTGCAAACACCAAGTTTTAAAATTGAACTGCAAGCCTAAGAAGCTCTTTCTGTATGCAGCAGGAATACAAAAGCATTTCAGCTTGTGAGGAATAAGACTTTATGCAAGTGAGGGACAACATGGGTTAAAATTCACCTTGCTTCTCACTCCTCATCTACAACGGGTTTTTGGAGAACGACGGACATCTGGAAATCAGTTTTACATAGAAAAATAGAAAACAGGGAAGAACTAGGAAGATGAATAAAGGCTCATCACAGACACAAAAGACCAGAGCAGAAAGAAGCTTGGATTTGGGTATTCTTGTCTGGCAAGGAGGCAGGCAGTAAGGCTAATGAAGCATTTGCGATATGGGACGTATGCCAGCGTAACAAAGAAGATGTGCATCAGCTCTGCAGATGTGCCAAAGCCCCCAGAGCAAAATAATGACATAATCACCATCAGTGTCACAGACCAGACTGTACACAAGGTGACATGGGAGAGAATAAATAAGAGTCTTTAGAGGCCTGTAGTACACACACGGGAAGGAATAGCCATTCCTCACAACTGCCACAAGAGAGTGGCGAGATGTTGGGTATAATGCGTGCAGCTAGCAAAAGAAATCTTGAATTGTGCAAGGCTAACACACTATAAATCGGTGCTTTTCTGGATCTCCAGTTGACGTTTCAATTCCCACTACCCCTTGTTGAATGCAAAATGAAATGGCAGTAGGAGTCGGAAGAGTTTGCCAAGTTTTGTTTTGGTTTGGCTTTGTTGGCTTCTTTATTTATTTTTTTTTTCTTGGAAGGGGGCTGTTTTGTTTGAGAACAGGATGGGGCAATAAGGATGAGTACCGGTAAATAATTGTAAAAGAAAAAAGCAAAAAAGCCAAAAAGCCAAACCAAAACACAGCCCACCACCACTACATGCACAAACGAGCACAGAAGCCCTGCACCATTCAGCTGGAACAATCCTAGGATTCCCCCAAAGCAAAATTAGAAACAAACGAGGATGAGTTTGGCGTTCTTTTTGAGGGGTTGTGCTTTCTGGTTTACTGTTATCCATGAACTAAACCAGAAAAAATCCCTCTCAAATATTTTTCCCCGCTAAAAGACAAGATTACTATTTTATTGATCAGTAATAAAACACCGCTTAGGGCAATTTAGTACTTAACATGTTATTTGCGGTGGGGAGTAATCTGAAAAGCTCTGAGTAGCCTTAAATCATTTCACAACAGCTCTTCCTGCATAAAAGCAAGTGTTTGCCTCCGTACAGCTGTGTGATTTTGTGGTATATTTTTTACAGGACTTTTGTCAATTTTTAAAGGGAACATCTGTTTGATAAAGTCGAAAAGCACTGGTAGGAATCCGCAGCCTAAGCGGGCAAACGGTGAAAGAGCAGGAGGTGTGCTGAAGGCGCCAACAGGACTCTTGCAGAAGGAACACTCAAGTACTTAATTGTTTGCAGGATCTGGCCCTCCAAGAGGAGCTCAGAAGAACAAAGCACTTGGCTTCACCAGTGTCCCTTTTCATTGCTTCTAATGAAAGATTCATAAGAATAACTTTAATTTTTTATGATCTTTTTTTTTTTTGCATTACTGTATTAGCTGCATCTACTTTGTATGCAATTTCTTCTTAAATACAGAAAACCTGTTTCAAAATGCCAGGCATAATAACTTAATCAGTACAATAATTGATCTTGATTGTTGTGCAGTCCTTCTTAACAGTGAGGAAGTGAGATGGAGCCCAGAAAATGTTTTATATGATTATTCCTTTTCATTGCAAAGTGATGTATTTGTGAAGAATGCAGGTGAAGGTCTGGAGGGGAGTGCCTTTTTAATTTATTTTTTTTTAAGAAAAATAGAAATAATTATTAAAGCCTCCCTAATTTGCTAGTTAAACTGTTCAGTGGAAGAATGATTGTATTTGTCCTTTTTGGCTTCGCCCAATTAATTGGAGCAGTAACATAACGATTGTTAATAAACAGCCCTAATTTGACTATACTTCTTGCCTATCTACTATAACAGCACCTTATCTTTGTTTAGCACATCATCGGGGAAAACAAGAAAGCATGTATATAATTTTGTTCTGTTGTATATGAAGTTTAATAATTATGCCACAGAGGATTCTAAATTAATTGCAGAAGGCACAACAATATTAATAATCTGTTTAGCAAACTCCGGCTTCTTTGCACTTTGATGTCATGAGCAGAGACAGTATGAACTGTGGCAGTTTTTTTAAATTGGGCTAATGTTTGTTTCTTTTACAGCTTATCCCAATGTTTTCTTTTATGCTTTTTCAACTATGGACCTCTCTTCCCCCTAAGAAAAAAAACAAAACTAAACCAGGAAACAAAACCACAGAACAACTCAAGAAACAAGCCTGTGCTTATTTGGGTGCGTTTCCATCAAAGCTGACAGATCGAATTTTTAATTTATTTACCAAAGTTTCATGGCAGCCATTCTTCATAATTACAGCAGCGTTTTAATTTTTTTTTTCTTCCCTTGAATAGGAGAGAAGGGGTTCTGAGAAAGTTTTTAATTAGCTAAATAGGTCTGTGTAATCTAGATGAAATAAACACGCCCGTTTGAAAGGGTTGTTAGAACTTTTCCAGCCATTTAATCCATAGATGGCTGAACACAATGATACCTTCCACAGAAAGCTACAGCCACCACCAGCAGCTGTTAGAAGAGAGCTTGCTCCCTGCTCCTATTGATAACCCTTTGTGGAATGAAGAAAAAGAGCTGAGGGAAGGAGAACTGAATGTCAGACAATAGACATCGCTACACACACTGTCTCTGAACTTTCCTCATCTCTGAAGGACAATTAATTATGAAGGCCTTTGGGGTAGGTCGAAGCAAGGGAAAACCTACTGCTGGCCCAGCACTCCAGCCGCTATCTCTGTGTTTGTTAAATGGTCGTGCCTGTTGGGGAACCAGAGTAGCAGCCACCAAAATAGCCAATAGATCATTTAGGAAAAAAGAGCAAAAGATTTTTTTATGTGTGTCTGTCCTTGTATAATTCTATTCTCACTGTGAAATCATCCATACACAAAACACAAGGACAATTTTTTTTTTTTTTTTAGAAGAGCCACAGGGTAGGTTACAGTCAGAAACGGCCTCTCAGTGGTGTGTTAAAAAGGATGGTCTTTTCACCAAATCATTTCACAGAGGCAAAACAGACAAACACAAAGAGTTGAGACTTTTTCTCCTACATTAAATAGAGTAACTGATAAGGTCAGACATATGATACCTAAAGACATGAATCTGTGAACTCTTGAAGTCAAAGGACTTCTCTGTGCAAAGGAACAATCTTTCAAAGGAAATAGATCATAGAACTCCACTGAATCCCCTTTAAACTTTATGAAGCAGGAGGAGAAAAAGCTCTAAGTAGGGAAGCTTGACAGAAGAGCCTTGAACTATTTTCTGAAGGAAAGATGAGACCCTCCCTAGGCTGCCACAAAACATCTTTTTTTTTCTAAAGGCTCTTCTGAACTTTGATATGTGCCAAGACACCGCTATTGAAAGCTGTATAATTATGTGCTATAGCCACTGTAGAAAATGCTTTGTTCACCACAACAAAGAACAATAAGCAAAGTAAAGTGACATTACACTGTATCTTTTTCTTTAAGAATGTTGAGAAAGGTCACGGTACGTTATAACTAATAAAGCTGTTGAGTAAGGAAGTTTAAAGTTGATCTTGCTGTGCTTAAATGTAACCCAATGACAAAAAGGCAGAGGGAACTAAAATTGTAATGACATTAAAAAATAGATCATATATCAACGTGCCAACTTCATTATACAAACACCTTGAATCTAAAGGACACAAACAGTAAAACTGAGTGTAGTCCTGCAACAGTATTCCTCTTGCAATTCTCTCCTTAATAGCTTCCATCTACAATCTGCAGTTCAACTAACTGCAAAAACTGATTAATAAGCATTAATTGATACATGCATTGCAGGGACCTTCTATTGCAAGCTGTGGGTTTTGTTACTTGATTAAAACCCAGGTTCATTTCCCGTGCAGTTTCAACGAAAGCTCTGCTGTTTCACATGAAAGCCTCTTCAAAATAAAAAAAAATAAATAAACAAAGGAAAAAAAAATTAAAAGGCCTGAGAGCACCAATTACATTTGCATTTCCTGAACCCAAGATTTTTAAGCGAAAAGGTGTCTAGTTCTATCTAGACACCTATGTTTCATTTTTCCTTCAGAGCAATCGGGACAGTTGGGCTTGCTTTTCTCAAGTTGCCAAAGCAGCTTTGCTTTACTCTCCTTCCTGCAGATCACCAGCCAGCAGCCCTCTGACTTTGTCTTTAAGAACGCTGAGAATGATGTAGAAATGCTACAACAATAAAGCCCTTGAAGGACAAGTATACAGCTGAGGGACAAAATGCAAGGAGTTTAATATTGAAACAAACAACTGTCCCATTAGGCTGTCCCCTCCGCCAGTACAACCAGAAATGCAGACTGCCACGGCACAGCAGTTCCTAGGGAAAGAGCAGGCTCCCAGATAGAAGTTAGCAAGTTACAGACTTGATTTTCACTTCTCTTGGGGCCACTTTACACAGCTCCAGTTGTGTAAAGGAGTATTGGAGTGGTTATAAATCCTACTTTACAGTGCTTGCGTAGCACAAAACCACTGGTAAGTGGCCTTAGTTTAAATAAGAATCAGGTCTGAAAGCTTTAATTCTCCTTCTGATGAATGGCAATTCATTGCAAGGTGAATCCTGCAGATGAAATTGGGAAGAATACAGGTTTCTAAAATAAGCACATCAGCGGCCAGAATTTTCGATAATTTAGGATGTCTTAATTTTTGGATGCAGTGCTGGGCACACTTCATTTTCAGGGAATGGACTGTTGAGGACCTCCTGACAAAGTGGCTCTCATTAATAGATCTCCAGTTGAGCATCCCAAAATGGAATTGGCCTAAACCCGTCATCACTTGTGCAGATTTTGGCAGCCAGCATTGCTCTCAAGGGTTCCTAGGCTGCTTCCATGACTAGGTTATTTCTTAGATTTTATAAGTGGTGTTATTTGAATTGTTTTACATAATTTCATTGATTTTTATGGGACTAAAAATCCCAGTGCCTTAAGTTAAACATTCTGCTAAGACTTGAGTACAACTGGTCTTAATTAAGTTTTTCCCACTAGTATAGCTTTCCCCTGCCAAAAGCAGAGCAAACTTCTTAAAAATGGTTTTCTCCCCCTTCGAAACGACGACACGTGCCGTCACTAGCGCTATGAAAAGAGGCAATCATCACATCCAGCCCCACTGTACCAAAACTGCACACAGTGTATTTGTGCAAATAACGCAGCTTGGCAGACGTTTCACTATTGTGATCAATCTCAATAACTACGTCTGCAAAATGGGGTGAGTTCCCGCGAAGCAGCAGGCAGGCTGAGCTCAGAAAGATGGCGTGCGCGGGGGCTTGCTTTGGTGCTCATTTGCTGGAGCCGCAGAGGAGCGTGGCGAGTGTAAGGAGTAGGCAGGAGGGCAGAGAGTGAAATCGCTAGCACAGAGAGACCCTCAGACTTCAGAACTAAGACAGAGTCGTTAAATGCCCACGAGGAAAAGGAACGGGCATCGTGCAGAGAGACGTTAATACACAGGGAATGACGGTAGCTGCAAAAAAATGCCAGGGAACAAGGATGACGGAGGATGAGCAGGAGCCAAAGCAAGGCTAAATTCCAGGTATCGTCCTCAGGCCAATTTATTTGGCTTGTTTTAAGTACACAAATCAGAAAAAAAAATATTTATGGTTTTTAACCATATTTTTATTTTAACTCACAGCACAGTGTCCCCCTTCTTTGAGATCATCCTGCCACAGTCACAACTGTGAGCTCTGATGATCTGTTTTAGGATGCATTTTGAAAGTGATTTATGAAATTATTTTAGGGGTGGTTTTTTTCTTTTTTACTTCTAATACACAGCAACTATACCTGACTTTAACTACTGCAGCTGGCATTCAAAAGCCTGTGGCAACACCGCAGATGAGACAGATATCAAGTGGCACAGCAAGCTGTCCTCTCTTTCTGACCAACTTCAGTATTTGTGCTGAGACACTGACATTTGTGGCTCTCATTCACCAGGACAACCCACTTTCTCACTCCCTGGAAGAACTGCCCTGGAGCAGAGAAGCACCTTTCACCAAAAAAAAATGTTGGGTATTTTTGACCCTCCCGTTTAAAATGCATTTTCAAAAGGGTCTGTGCAGCTCAGCACAGGTTTCTCCAGGTAACCCTACTGCTAGAGAGAGAAATGAGGAACCGGCTACACACACACACACACGTGTGCACACAAAACACAGGCAAAGTCGCATCGCGCTGGAGGAGGCGTTCTATCTGTCTCTGGCTCACAGCCACAAGGGTACAATGGCAAAGCTAAAAACGATAGGACATGTGGTTTGTTAAACATCTTATTTGACTTTGCTACAAGCTGTCAGTTCCAATGTGCAGGGAAGGGAACACAGCATCACAGATTCCTGAGCAAATCAATGGCACAGCCTGATACAGACCAAATGCACATTTTAGCTTTGCTCTTTTTCCCTCGTAGTCAATTTAGGACTACTAAAGTATATGCATAAATTTCACCCAGAAAGAGATAAAGGAGGAGGGTTTAGGGATAGTAGTGCAGGTGATTTAAGAGAAACAGCATATCAGACTAATCAGAAGATCAGCAAAGCATCACTGAAGTATGAGAGGAAGGAACTTTGATGACACTAAATATGGCAAATGCTCAGTTTGCTAAATCCCTTTGGATCCAATTTCAACATTACAGTACTTGTCATTTTTGCTTTGCAGCCTGGGGGGGGAGGGGCCAGGCATTTATTGGGAAAAGTTACATTGCCTACATTAGAAACTGCACTGTACACTGTAACGATCTCAAAACTGCTGGATCTTCAGTGCAAAACCAAGACTTACACCTCTAGGAAGTTCTAATTATACTAGATGGCACAAGAAAGACTGTGAAATATTTGCAAATCATCGCCACTTATAACGTTCCTTTCCCTCCACGGTGGGGGAAAAAACCCAAGGAGCTCCTTTCCTACCAGCCACCTGCTGAGATGAGCAGACAGCAATCGCTAACAGCGCTGAACATACGAGATTTGCATTTTCTTATCTACCTGAAAACACCAATAATCGCCCGGCTTTTCTTCACTGAAGTAATCTATTTACATTAACACTGCAAATAATGTTTTGAAATGCAGCAATAAGTGCCCGAAATCATCAAGGATCTGAGCAAAGAACATTCCAAACTATGTTCTGCAAACAGAAAAAAGTTGCGTTAAAAAGAAAAAAAGTTTGAGGGAATTTAAGCACGTTTTCACAGAAAAGAAGTTGGTCACACTTATCTCCTTGTGTATTTCCTTCTCTTTTCCTGTGTTTACCTATTATGCCTTGGCAAGGAGGCTGGGAGTCTCCTGTACTGTGCCTGCATGCACAGCTAAGGGGGCCAGAGCACTCAGAAAGCCCTGGAGGGGCCACAGCACACCAAACATGAAGCCTGGATATTGTCATCTGCTGCAGACCCCTGGAGGACTGTCATCTTCCCCACTCTTTCTTCATCTATCCCTTCCATGCAACCATTCTCCCAGAAAACTTTGTGTACCCAGACGAGGGTGAAGGAACAAAGAAAGCCTTTGCCTAGAGACTTTTTGCATCATCTGAACTTATGGACTGTGAAAAACAAGCACTGCTAAAAATCCCCTGGAAGGATTCTAGGCAGGAAACTACCCTCCTTTGGTGGACAAGTGTCACTTTCACTAGACGAGGGGGCTCATTATGCAACTTGAGCCTGAGTGAAAGGTGCAGACAAAAAATCCCATAAATTAGTACCACCGTCACTTTCCCACTCCAGCAAGAGATGGGATTACTCGAGCCTCCCCCTCACGCACACCCTGTTCAAATGCATCATTACATCTGACTACCTGAACAATGCAAACTGCCGTCCTCAGCAGGGAGAAACACTCTCCCGTGGTATCGCCGAGGGTCAGCATGTTAATGATAACAATAGTCTGCTGAGCTACCAGCCTGGCCTGTAAACAGGAATCTTAATCAAAGCCACAAACCCGTTACAGCAGAAAACAGAGAACATTTACTTCGAGTAGTCATTTTATCTTGCAGCTTGACAAAGCAAATGCATTTCAGTTCTATAAATCAAACGAAGGAAAGCAGAGGAAGGTAACTGCAAGTGTTTGATCACGCAATTACAGAGCTTTAGAAGAGCTGTGAGGTGATTTCTTTCACTACTGTCCCTCCTATAGGAAACTTCAAAAAGTCGAAACTAAGAAACTTATCAAAAAAAGTGAAAACTTTTATCTCTTTTCTAGCCCTAGTGAGGCCTAAGTCTCCAACAACCAGTGCTAAAAAGATTAATTAGCGTCATTCAGGGATAGGGAATGCCCAGATTCCACCGGTCAGGGCCACAACAAAAAGGTACATTATTTTAAAGGCAGCCTGGACCATGGAGCAACTCACACACACAGAGAAACAAAGATC
>VZTM01007557.1:186340-201867 GCA_013400555.1 Jacana jacana
CTTATGCTCAGTGTACTCTGCATCAACAACAAATTAAGTTGTAAATAAGAGACAATCATCACTTTTGTTTTTAAGCAGCTTCTGCATGGAGAATTTCAATGTACTGTTTCTTTTTGACAGAAAGAAAGGGATTCTACACTCTGCTTATGTAAGCACAAATATGAGGAAACCAACCGAAATGAAACAATAAGGGAGCACTTCAGAACTGCTCCAAAATGTTCTTGGAAGTACATTTCTACCACCACCAAAATCTCCTTTTTTAATGGGATATATATAAAGAAAACTGTTTCATTTACTGCAATAATTACTCTCACGTTGCTCTATAATTTCAGCGATTTTTTTCTATTTTGATTTTGAAAATATCCCCTTTCCCCATGTAGGCACAAGCAGGGTGCACCTCAGCAGGAAGAACGAGTGAATAATGTCAGCTGTAACCTTTGTGTACCCAGAAATATTATTAATCTCTAATATGATAACATGATACCATTTCGTGAGCAAATATAGCATGCAGTAAGGACAAGGGGAGGGGAGAGAGATTTTCTTACCTTTACATCTGAGAAGTAGGTTTTCAGCATATTGGAACTTGGGTACCGGGTGTAAAAGAACATGAGCTTGGCCTTTTTCAAGTGATTCGGCGACAAGCCTTCCTGCATGTAGGATTGAATTAGTAAAGGAAAATGCTGTTCTCGAGAAAGCTGTTTCTGAAGGTACAGAGCTATCAAAGTGCCCCCTTAAACACTCTCAGTTCCCCAGACTACGGGAGAAAATATTAACGCTTAGATCGCTGCGCTGTGATTTTCTGTAAAACAGCTAACCAAGGGATGGATGCAGGGCCATGTAACTTAAACTCCGTCTCTCCTATCGGTTTTGGTGCTGGGTCTCGGGAATCTTGCAAGTTTACGGCTTGTGTACCATATGTATGTTCACTTGTTGCTAAGGAAACAAATGCACGAAGCATGTGCTGCAGAAGAAAACTTATCGGAAGCTTTTTCTCCCTCTCCTTTGCAGGTCCAGCTAAAGTTTCTCTATTGTTTTTCCTCTCAGTGTGCCACTTGCAAGAGAGAAAGCTGATGCATGTGCGACAATTGGAGGTGCTTTATCACGCTGAGCCATGTTTGATACAGCCAGTCCGTTTCACCTGTTTCATTCCTATCCATAAATTTCAACACCTTGAGTAACTCTCTCTCATCCTGCTGCTGCTTTGCTCCAGTGGCTGCCTGGCAAATCAAAGGGAAATTTGCACTAAGCAGAGCCCCTCTGCCACTCAAACACCCCCCACCACAAACTTGTCGCCTCCTGATTTACACAGTTAACTCCTCGGAGAACGAAGCAGTATTTGGGGCTAACCAATCGATAAATGTGGGCTAGCAGATCAATAAATGGCCACTTACCCTATAAGGCAGCCTATTTATCCTGGAAACATCATTACCTTTTAGATCTGTAAACAGAAGCAACGAAAAGAGTTCCCAAGGGAATGTGAAGCTAACCATAACAATCTCGGCTTGCTGATTTTTCTCCCAGCTTCTTGGCTCTCTTTTGTGTACTGCGTGCTAGGACGGCTCTGGTCACATCTGTGCCGCAGGCTGGCCCTGCCATTTCCTCAGCAAATTAATGGCTTTATAATTTATCAGAAATGAAGATGCACGTGGAGAAAATCAATGTGGCCCCCACAAGGTCAATTAAGGGTCCTTCCCAGAAGCTTCTCTAAGGACTGTTTCTCCTAAACACAATTGTTGAAAATTTCTCTCGGTTCACACCTTACGGTGGGGAGAAGGTCAACCAAGTTGACAGATGCGCTGCTGCCAAGGTGCCTCTTCCACCTTACAGCCAGGCACACGTCAGCACAGAACATCTCATTCCAGGCCTCGATACAGGAAACCCAGACTAATTTTTATCAGCAGGCTACTGATTATTAGCCAGGGTTGTTTTTTTTTTTACAAAATTCCTTTTTCTTTTATTCAGGAAATCTACTGAAACCCTCTCCTTTTATTTCAGTTACAAGGTTCATTTTTTAGATTGGAAAAATGTAGCATTAAAAAAAAACAAGTCATTGACAATATTAGTTTAAAAACCTCTTATTATCTGCAAGTACATGGAAAACGGCTCAGCTGAACTTGCATTTTGTTTTAGATGCTTAATGATTACAAAGAAGATAATTTATGACTGACATACTTCTTGTGCCAAGAGAAGAGTTGAAAGAACCTCCAGTTACCTCCATTAGACTGATAGAGAAGTCTAAAAGAGCATTACACTCTGCAGTGCCATCTGTCAAAATACGTAAGTGAAATAATAGTAGCAAGCTGTCACCTATTGCTTAGTGATAAAGAGTTTTAGACAAATCAAAACTTCTACGCCAGAAATCTGTTTTGCTATCCGATCCTTTCAGGAAAGTGGGGGTCCAAAGGGGTACTTCAATAAGTCAAAGGGCAAAAAAAAAACCCCACAACTAAGTTGCCTTAATTTGCAAATGCTGTGATGCTGACAACATGTTAATATCAGGTTTGGCGTACATTCTCTTTCAGTGCAAGCTCAAAGAAGGACTTAAACTTTCAAAAAAAGCTCTCATATTTGCTGGATTTAAGCATATTAGACAGTTGTCTAAGCATTTGGATTCCTTCTGCATTTAGGATTTTTAAATATTTTGTGCTCTAATGCCAGAGGATATTGATATTGAATGAAACATGTATTAAAAGATGTTCTGAGACTCAAATTCTCAGAAATCCATTTTTTATTAAAATTATACTTGTTCTTAAGCACTTGGCAGCCTTAAATCGATATCAAATATGCAACAAATCTGTCTATCTTGATCCTAAGGTTAACGCTTTACTGTGATAAAAGATATGATCTGTAATAATCTAGCAAAAAATAGTTAATGACAGACTTAAGAGCTAAGAATTAGATAACCCATTGCTATTTCAGAAAAAAAAACAACCAACCACCCGAACTGACCAATTGCTTAATTTCCTTTTTAAGTGCTTGGGCTGAAAAGCAACTGTTCTTCCAAGAAAGCACTAGCTGTTTCCAGGATACTTACACACGCACAATGACTCATGATGAAATAGATTCAGTAAACATACAGCTGTACCGAACACGAGCTAAGCCCCATTCAAGGCCAGGAAAGAAAACGAGCACAAATAAATATTAAGGAGGTAAAGGGAGGAGGGGTGCCGAATGGAACGCAAACAAGCTCTGTCCCAGCAGCTCGTGTGGCTTGCCTCAATTCTCTTAGCTATAGCTTTGTGAAGACAGATGACATTCAATTCTATGGGTAATGCAAAATAGACAATAACTGCTGAAACTTGAGCCAGCTGCCAGGTGTAAAAAAAAAAAAAAAAAAAAAAGAAAAAAAAANGAGAAAGAAAAGATGATAAATCCATAAATTAATGAAAGACATCTGCTCAGGAACATAAAAGATCAGAGGAACAGTGTACTGCAGCTGAACCTAAAGCGGTGTTCAAACAACCTGAGAGTCTCAGCGCTGTGCACCGTCGCCTCACCTAACTTACCACTGCAGCAGCAGCAGCAAAAAGGCAAACCACTAAGAAATAGGAAGTGCGAGACCGGGAATGAATGAAGCACATACACACTTTTGTGTGTTTTAACTGGGGAAGCGCAGGGTGGGCACTGCACAGCTTTTGACTCATTTGCACTTCAGTCCTCCCAGGTAACGCTCCTCTTTCGCAAAAACATTTTTCAGTGGAGATGATCTTTCACTCCTGTTACTCCCAGTCTGAGCTCACACAAATGATCTAACAGGCTTTTCTAGCCCACACGTGTACTGAGCTGAAGGAAAAGAGGTAAGAATAGGCTGTATCAGGTAAAAAAATCTGCACTAGCAAAGCCAAGCTGCTCCTTAAGTTACACCTCTGGCACTTTTAATCATCTAGGCTCCAAATAGACCAAATAACTCCAAATACAGCATCTTCAAGACCCTCCAAAGAACAGGCTGGTCAGAAAGTCTTTGTTCGTCGCCCAGGTTTTATCAACAGCACACAGTTACCCAGTTTGCTGTATAATCGCTGTTTTTTTTTTTTTATAAGTTTAATTAGTTTAATTCTAGTCAGATGTAATAACTCCTCATTTCAAAATGTTGTAATTCACTAATTATAGCTTTCGCATATTGGGACTGTGAAACTCATTCCAATTGGATTGGAGTTCTGTTTAAAAATAAATAAAATTGTAGAAAGTTTCACTAATGTTTTAAAGCTCTCCTGCCAGGGAAGAGCATGCTAAACTTCTGCACCTTTACAGATGTCTTAACAGCACACAAGCTACCGTTGTGCTTCAATTTTGATCTATGCAAATGCTTTGGGACTGAACAAGGCTATTTTTCTTGAGATGCAAAGAGGATGCATGACAAAGGAAGACCATGCAGAAAAACAATTCGCTGTCTGTTTCTTTTGGAATTTGAATAAAACTTAATATTTGATTAAACAGATTAGCTTGCAAAGATACAGGCTGCATTCATGACCAAGACGGGAATTCATGCTGCAGGTGCATCTTATCTTGTTTAGTAACATACACAAACATTAACCATTTCCTTCTACAATTCACCAAGGAACTTTCAGATACATTTTACAGGCATTAGTGGGGGGAAAAAAAAAGAATAAAATAAAATAAAAAATAAAAAAAAAAAACCAAACCCCAAACCAATGCTTTAGCTTACTACTAAAACCTGAACTTGGCTGTATCTGCTAGTCTTATGTTCTCATCCTGGCTGTATTGTCCAGGAAAACAGATGTTGCTTTGCACCAGGAAGAAAGATCTGCCTCTTTCAAGAAATATATTCCCTATATGTGTACATTCAACCATGTAAAGTAAAAGCACCACAACAGAATTGACATGTAAAAGCACTATTTAATAAATCTGTCTGTCCCAACAGGTCTATATCTAAACCCAGATCAAACTGCAGCCTGCAATAGTGCCTAGGTGTGAAAGTCAGAGCACTTTCTCAATGGCAGGTGAAGAAGAGGAGCAAGGGAAGAGGAAGGGAATTGCTGTAGCACCCTGTGCTTCCCCTGGCTAAGCCTCAAAACAGTGGGGGACTCTTACACCCCTGTTTTGGCAGAAGCAACAAGCTCCATTGGCGACCGCCAGTAAGAATGAGCAGGAGAAAGGGCGAGAAACAGCAGGGGTGAGGGAGAGATGCTCCACGGGTGGAGAGGATCACGTGCAGCCCTAGAACTGCTCCTAGTTCACACGCTTGGCATTTTTCAGCTCCGATCATGCCTCTCCCAGGACAGGAGAACTACGTTTATACAAAAATAATTAGTATGCCACTATACTGTTTGGTAGAAATTACTTAATTGCTCTGGCCTGAGTCTTGCCCTCAGCTGCCACTGCTGTTGACCTCAGGACTGCTTTCCAAGCATCACAGATTGTATTTCAATACGCAAGAAAGATTTTCATTTTGGATCTCCAAAAGTAACTGGCAGTAACTGTGAGTGATGCCAGTGTTAGACCGACTCCTCTGTTTTGCCATACGATGTACAGGGCAAGCTGAAGATTTCCCTGCTACTGATACAGCAGAGAGATCCTCTTTTGACAAAGAGGTCCCTCAAATGTCATGTCCATTACTAGCTGGCTCATTAAAACACCAACAGCTAAGGAAGGTGCTCTCAAACCGGGAACCCTTCCCCTTACAGAAATGGGACCTTTCATATAGGTCAGACAGCAGCAATTCTTGACTCGGACTTGACCTAAGTTACATCAAAGCCTGGTGGTGATAGGCTCTGGACCTGCAGCACTTGCCTTCATCCCAATGGTGTTTGCTGCCAAGGGAGGGATGGAAAGTCCAGGTAACCAGTGGATTGCAAGCCCTGCCAGCACCCTCCTGAGGATTTAACACATCTACATGAAATATGATTAAATTTATCTAAACCCAAGAGAGTTATTAATTGCCTAGGAGATACCCAGTGATGGGGCAGAGCCTCATGCATCCACCTTTGTGTGATACCGCTGGAAAGGGGACAAGTTCCTCAGCATTACCACCATTATTCAGGGAGGGGCAGAGTTACTCAGTCTCAGTTACTTTTATCATCTGAGGAACAAAATTAGCTGCATCTAAGGCTCTGCACTTGTCCTGTTGCCTTCCGCTGGGGTTCTGGAGCTGGGATAAAACATTGATCTACCCTACATTCAAAATCCTCAATTTTAGCATTAGGAAGACATGGCATTTTATTCACTTTCTACACAACTGTACTTGGAAGAAAAATCTTTTGACCAAAAAGCACATTAGAGGGAAAGAGGCAAGGAGTGGGAGGTGTTATTGCTAAAAAAGAAAAAAAAATAATATAAATCTAGTACTAGTTTCCAGAAAAAAAAAGAAAGATCACAAATAAATCTGGATATGTCTAAATAAAGGTAGAGATAAATTTTTCCCCCTAACTAAAGCCTGCTATTGAAGCTAAAAAGAGATATTTTATTATTATCTTTTTTTTATTTTTAAGCAGGAGAAGTGTCCTGTAAATTTAATACAGCTGAAGTTTTATATTTAATTGTTCTCTCTAGCTTTCCCAAATAATTTGCTTTGTGTATGTTAGGACAAAAGATTTCTGTGTATGGCTGAACAGAGGTTAATCATGCATAGCAGGCAGCTGCACAAGGGCTGAGGAACAGACCTCTGGGTGGGGGAAAGAACTTGATGCAGCCTGAATATATCAGTACCTGTGTCTTTTGTGCTTCGTTTCCCTTACAGGCTTGAGAGCTGAAGGCTCATGATGACTGGACCATGGCTCCCTGGAAGCCCCAGCCACAACACCGTTAACGCAGGTTGTGCGTTGGCCTGGCAGGGCAGGAAAAGGATTCAGCCATGGCTTGAATGGGTTTTGGGTGAGGGCGATGCCGCCTCTGTCACCTTCCTGGCCTGGGGAAGGACCTGCTGGCCCCAAGGAAACCCATCAGCACCCAGCTCGTGGGCTTGGCTCAGTTTCTGACCCCACAGGATGGTCTAAAAGACTTAGGGAAGGTGGGTGGCTATTTTATGTGAATGTTGCTGCTGAAGGAGTGCCATTGGCCAACACTCAGCCTTTTATTTAGCCTTGCCAAGCCCCCCACCCGCTCCCCCAAGACTGCCCCGCTCTTGCAGCCCCTGGGGGAAGCCCTGGGGAGCTGGCATGGCCCCTCATCCTCTCCCGCCAGCCACCACCAGGTTATCACTCGTCTTTCGAAAAGGATATTGCACTTCCCGAGTAGGGAGAGATTTCGGACATGTCTTGCAGGTCTCCACACTCAGACTTTATGAGGGACAAGGAGAGGCCCTCAGCAGCGCTAGGGGGGTGGGCTGGCGAGCAGGGATGGTGGTTCATGTGGTGCGACGACATCTTGGTCCTCAGGCTGGTGGTCTCCCGGGTCAGGTCGAGAGATTCAGGGGAGGCGCGTTCTTTCCCTGGGAAGGAGGCTGACGGGGCACCCAGGGGGCTCTGGAAAGGGTAGGCCATGAGGGGCAGTGGGAAAGGGTGGCGGAAAGAAGAGGTGGAGAAGCCAGCAGTGGCCGAGAGTGGGGACTGGTGCAGGGAGGCGTGATGGCCGCCGGACGGCGGGGCTGAGGCGGATTGGTCGGAGGAGTTTTTGCGGACGACAAGGGGCAGCGCCTCGGTTTGGTCGGTGGCACCAGGCATGGGGACACTGCCGAAGGTGTCAAGGGGGTTGGGAATGATGACGTCCCCGAAACACTGCAGGCGCTGGTTGGCCGTGTGGAAGTTGTGGTTCTCCCCATTGACAGCGAACCTCGCCTGCGGGATCTGGAGAGGTGGGAAGACCTGAGGAAGCTGGCGGGAGGGCTTGGACGAGAAAACCTTGACCACCGTGTCCACAACTTGCGACATGGCAGTGTTGAGCTCCTGCTTCAGTGTCTCGGCCAAATGTTTGCCTTCGGGGTGGAAGGCATTTGGCCCCTGCTCCTTCTCCTTGGGACCTTCTCTTTTCGGCTTGTTGTCCACAATCTCCTGCTCCCGGATGAGGGCCCGCGCGCGGTCAATGAACTGCCCTGGGTCTAGCTCGCACATCTCATTGTCCGACCTGCCGACGGAGTCACCGCCCCTCGCGTCCATGGTTTCGGAGCGCATGCTGTCTTCAGACAGGTTGCCATCTTCATCATTTTCAGAGTCAGTGCTGTCATAGATCTGGTAGAACTTCTCCTGCAGCTGGCGCAGCTGCTTCTGCATGTCCTCCAGCTGCTGCTTCAGCTGTCTGCGCTCCTCTCGCTTCTGCTCCTTCCTCGCTGAAACCAGCTGCTGGAAACTCTGCTGCTGCTGTTGCGGCAGCTTTTGCTTGCGTTTGTTTTCTCTGTAACTTTCTCGGGGACTCACAGACTGCGGAGCTATTTCTCTTTCGTTTTCATTGCCCCTTAATGCCACGCTGGGGGAATGGCTCATACCCCGAATTATATTCTCAACCCGGGCGCGTTTAGCTCTCAGGTGCTCGTCGCATAACCGATCCACATCAAACTGGCTCATAGTCGGCCTGCCAAAAGGGGAAAGACACTCTTGGGGGCTGTCTCTTGAAGAGTTGCTGCATACATCCTCCTGATGTACTTCTGAGCCTGTACTAGAGAGACCGCTGGCTTGGAAACTGGGCTCCGTGCCACCATTTTTGTTCATGTTATTTTTCAACAGCTGGGAAATTATGGTTGCTCCTGGAAAAGGCATCATGGCATCTTCATATGAGTTCGCCCTCTTCAGCAGCTTGCGGAGTACATTTGACTTTTCCCCATCTGCATGCTGCACCACTGAATACTCGACATCCTGCTCTGAACCTTGGGGATTCATGGCACTAAAAAACGTTGCTCTTGCCTTTGCAAAAAATGCAGATGCTGTCCCTACCGTCCTTTTCACTCCAATGTCAACTCTTCTTCTCTTGGTTTGCCTGCTTAAGAGGGCTGTGCTGTCATGGTCAGGCATCACTGGACTGTTATTGTGCCATCTTCAAAAGCTTGTCAGCTGGGCTCAGCTCAAGAATCCTGGGACCCTGGCCAACAGAACAAAAGGACTGATGAATCATTTTCTTTAAATTTCTCCAAATTTCCTGACCTCAATCCTGAATAAAATGCAAAATGCATAGGCTCTGGGATTTATGGCACATTACAATTATTGCAATTTATTATGCACTCTGCTTGAAATGAAACATTTTTAAATATTTCTGCTCCACTGGTTTAAGATGGATTAAGATTTAAAAAAGCAAAAACTGCTTAAGCACCAGTAATATGATTCTCTTGCACAAATGCCTAAAATGATACTGTTTATCTTCAGAAGAAAGAGTAGATTAGAAGAACACAGCCTCTGACAACCAATTGATTAAATTTAGGGCATTGAGATACATGTTACAAAAGAAGATGAAAGTACTCCTTATTTAAGATTTATTGTTAAAACAAGAAATTGTATAAAATTTGGATTAAAAAAATTCAATTGCGATGTAAAAAATGTAATTGTTGTTTTGCTTTTTAAAGAGAGATAAAACTGGTAAATAAACATTCGAAGGTCAAAACAACAACTTTCACTTAATTGTAGGTAGGATAGTATACGTGTATGTGAAAGGCAAAGAAATCATAGATGCATTTAGGCTTACACTGGGGGGAAAATACCAGCCCTCTCTTAAATCATTAGGGGAACATTTATTCAGCAAAGCAAAAATACATTAAAATATTTTATGGTTGGCATTATAATATTTACAGAGATGTGATCAAATAAAGACCAAAATGTACTTCGTTAACACAGCCTCATATGTATCAGTGTCTAGCCACGACAGTGTTTTGAATTCCCCACACATTCCTTCCCTTTTCTTAACTTATATCCCCCAAGCAAGCCCCACTACCAAAGACTGAAGATTCTGTATTTCATACGCTAAAAAACATGATGTTAAATTTTTTGCATGGCAGCAATGAGGCATGTTCAGTGTCACATCTCTCTGCTTTAGAAAAACCTCCAAGAACAGTATCTTGAATGCCCAGCGAAGCCCTTCTCACATGTAATATTTTGAATACACAGAATCTTATTTCCTGTGACATGCAGAAAAGATGAGAAAAAATATGGAAAGATGAAAGAAATAACATCAATCAGCTGTGTGAGAAAGGAAGATACCTTCTCTTTATATGAACTCTCATTGTTTCCCAGGAACACAGCATAAAAAGATAACACACTTCCTTGCATTTTGTAAAAGGCTCTTGACATAATTTGTGACTTATTAACTAGTGATGCTAAACTCACATTGCACATAAAGCACTAGACACTCTTTCCTGTTTCTTAAAATTTAACACTGAGGAAAATGGAAATATTTTTCACGCGAGGCTTATCTAATATTAAACTTTACATTTGCTTAACAGAGCACAATCTTCACAATAACAGGGTATATTGCCAAAGGCAGCATGCAGACTTTTTGGAATTGCTCCCATCTCTTTCGGTTCACCTGTAAAAACATCTACGTGCTCCCTAGGACTGCATCTGTGGCTAGTTTTAAAGAATGACTATCCATGCAAATAGGCATAATTTCAGCATGAAATAATCTGTAAAATCAAGACAGTAGTCGATGCTTAGTTTGCAACCAGGATGAGAAAAAAAAAAAGAAAAAAAAAGGAGCTTTTAATACTTAGAAACATTATGTTTATTCTGCAGCCTTTGCCCACGTATTCTGGATGTACTAAAAGAATTTTCAGAGGTTTGGTGTCAGAGAGAGTTATGCAAGGGATGTGATGTTTGTTTACATTACTGGCTCCTTGCATACAGGAAAGCAAAGAATGATAAAAATAAAAAAATAAATGTCATGAATTCAGATGGGAAATGCAGAGCCTTACACTCTTATCAGAACACTGCCTTCAGAGATCATTCCTTATCAAGAAACACGTTAGGCAAGAGAAGTTTGGAGACTTCGCAATAATAATAAAACAACACCAAGTTCTGTTGCAGGGCCCCGGTCCTACCACCTGCCCACGGGGTAGCATCCCACCCGGCACGCAACTCCCCTGGAGTCCAGGGACACCAAAAACCTCTTGCGTGCCAGTGGTTGGATCAGGCCCTGCTAGGCAGAACGTGTCGTAAAAGACCGTCTCCTGCTTTCTCCCCATTAACGCAAAAGGAGTTTTTCAGGAGGCAGAATCAGGCCCACACAAATAGGTCTTCCCCTAAAAAAAATCAGAGGTGTTGGGATTTCAGACGGGTTGTTTTTGTAAATAAACGGCCAAGTCCTCAGGGAATGGAAAGGGATGACGACCACCAGAAATTTTAAGCAGGCGATACTGGCACAGAATAAACCAGGGTCAGGGTTGACCTTTCAGCCTAGTGGAGTTCATTTGAAAGCGATATAAACTAATTGCAAGGTACCTGAAAAAGCTCTTGCTTACTGCACGTAAGATATTCTAAAGGCATTCTGTGTAAAGATAATACTTGCCAGTAGGAAAACAAATAAAAAAAAACAAACCATCCACTCCGAAAACCTTCACGCTCTTCCTTCCTTTTCTGTAGTCAAGCTACGCTTGATTGAGATCCAGCACTTGCGTTCCCAGACTCACACCAAAAAACTCATGTCAGGTTTCAAGTTTTGCACATTTCCCAGCAAATTTGAGGTGCCTGACCACTATTTCCCTCTCTCTTGCCCAATCCCAACCAAGGACACACATGGGGAGGGCTCGCTGTACCCTTGAGTCAGCAGCTCAGGAAATAGGCTGTCCTGCGCCAGGTTGGAAGGTCATTGCCATGCATCCTTCCTCCCCAGTGTCCATTTTCCTCTCCCCGAGCCCCCGTACCAGCAGCTGCTCGCCTGCCCATCCCTGCCACTGCAGACATACGGCAGGAGGTGCTCCGGAGCGATGCCCCCTCCTTCCCTCGCGCTGGAAGCTGAAAGCATTGGAGTTATCGTACACTTAACCTGGGTATTAAGCAACGTCTCCCATTTGCCCTGGTGTTATCCTGAGCCTACAGACTGCCAGCTTTAAGGCTTACGTGCCTTTTGGCTTAAATATGAGAAATAGTTCCACTTTAGCCTGACAAAACAGAATGGGGAGTGAACGGCCAGTTAATATTTTGGTCTCAGAGGACGAAAACCAATTCACACCTCAAGGGAAGCGGAATGGCACGTACAGTGGGATGCAAAATCCCAGCCACAACAGGCAGACTTCGAGACTGATTAGATTAGAAGCGGACAAATAAGGAACTCTTGGGGGGGATGGAGGGGGAAATAATTAGGAAGTTTGTATCCTTTATGTAGTACCAGTATTTTGGCTGCACGTTGTCTCAAAACTCTACTTCTTATACCTACGTCTCTCTACAGCTATCCAGAAATACATATTTAGAAAAGATAGCTTACGTTGTCAAGATCTGTATAGAAATCTTAAGAAGCATAATTTCTTTCTGAGTAACAGAGTTTTAAATTTCTGAAGGTTAAATTTGCTCTACACATCGCTTTCAATAGTCCTTGCATGCCAAGTGCAGTTTATGTTAAATTTACCCTCCACATCTCGAGCCTCAACTCACACAACACGGCTTTCGCAGAAACCGAACATTTTTCCATGCCCACGTAGTTAAAAAACATACCAAGGGCCTCAGCACTTTCTAAGTCCATCCATAAACTAGCTTGCAGCATTTTATTTACAAATTTACTTTCAAAACTTTTGTTTAAGGCAATAGGATTAAAATGTAGCTATGAATAACCTCTGAACAGCACAGCAGCTACAGACAAGGGTTTATTTCATGTCCATTTGATATGCACTGACATTTTAACTAGAAACAGATTAATTTCTAGGTATCCAAGAGTTACTGTTACCATACCTTTGGGTAGAACAGTCTTTAGAAAGGAATATGGTGTCAGGTAGTTAACCGCACTCATTACAAATAAATCAATTTCTAATCAATTTTGTTAACTCATCTTGATCTACAAAGATGCGGATCATTTTCTTCCCGATTAGTTCATAGACCTATGAGATGCAAAAGAGACGCAAATTCAAACTCGCCCTCCTCAGCCACTCTCAAACAGCCATTAAATACACTGCAGTAAAGTGCTAAACTTGATGAATATTCATGGATGAATTCAAGAAGATACCGCTTTAGAGAGCTGAAATTGTTACTATCTTTTCACAAGCCGAGTACTTCCTTTGGTCCAGCGTCTGCCTGCTTCACGTCAGCCCATTATGCCAATACCACACAAGAAATTTAACACGCTTCTGCTAACAGAAATATTTAGATCTTTCACTCTAAAGTGCTACACGGGGTATGGCTTTGCCAGAATCAGCCAGGAAGCCCAGGATGAAAATTATTCCAGTCAACAGCATTTCACGCACAAAACCAGGGCTAAAATCCGAAGAACAGATGACATCTATTCACCATAGATCTGTTCAGCGCTAAAATCACATTGGCCACTAATGAGACAGTATACCTTTCCCTACAGCTCTGACACAAGTTTTCTTGGGAGAAGTCCCTTAGCTGAGCCAGGCAATCACTGAATTTGAATCAAGGCAGAAATGATGAGCAACTAATTGCGCAGCATCAACTACTTTGCTAGGATTTCTCCATAAGAAGTAAAAATTAGAGCCTGACTTACTTCAAAATTTTGCTGACTGCTCTTCAGCCTTACAGAAAAAAGCCACTCTTGTTTAATGAACCTGGTGATACCCAGGGCCCAATCCAGCAAGGTATTCAGCAATTCCCGTGAATGCCAACCATCCTCAATGCCCATCGACTACAGGGGGAATTGACAGAGCTCGCTAACAGGAGGGACTCAGCATCTCATTAGTTCAGGCCTTTATTTTGGGGAGATGCAGGGCGCTCCATCACTTATCTGTGCTCGGCGTCGCTTGAAGAAACCAATTCTTTGAACGGGAAAAAGAAAAGAATCTGTGCAAGGTATGAAATTGAAAACATTTTCCTCCTCTCATGACAGTTCGGTCCTTGTTATTTCACTGATTGTGAAAAAAATAGCTCACGTTGTTTCTGTGCAAAGACAATACTGAAATGTTTGCAAGATTCCTAGTGCAAACTCAGCCCAAGTTTTCCAGGGTATTTTTTTTCCATGGTATCATTAAATCACCATTCTTGAATAAGGCTGCACTTTGAGACAGAATAAATCATGATTTAGGGACTACAAATTGCAGTATTTACAATTCTGCCTTGAATCAAATTAAACTCCAATTTCAAAATGTGTCCATTCTTACGACTATCTTAATTTATCAACTGATCATAAAACAGACAAGTCTTATAAACTGAGCGGCCTCGGAGTGCAACTGGCAGGGAAGTTAACTGTATGTACCGACAGTGCCATTCAGGGAATGTAAGATACTTCACAGAATAATTTAATAGGGAGCTGTTAGTGAAAAGTATATACATTGTACTTTTTATCGCAGTTCAACTCATGAAATGTTGATACTCTGTCTACCCTTGAGTATTAATAAACATTTCACAGTATGTGATATTGCTGCTAAAGGTAAGCTCTGGACAAAAAGCAGATAAAATAAATGCAAAACGAGCTGCAGTGGTCGTAAACTTTACATGATTGATGGCAACTCGCAGAAAAACTGCGAGAAGAAGACATAAAGGGTATGTGCCACATGCAAATCTACGGGTAAGGAAACTGCCTCCGTATAATTCATCCTTCGTGCTGCCAAACCTCTACAGATGATGGAAGTGACAAATAATATGAGCTTTTACACCTCGCAGTGACACAGCCACGTTTCTGTACCCTGCATTGAACAACACTGGACATTCCAGTCACTGAGCAACAGCCATGGATGCGCGGATGCGCTTCCATGTGCCCCTGACCCGTCCCCAAACCTGGATGAGGGTTTTGGGGTGACACTGGCAGCGCAGCCAGAAGTGCCATGGTGTTCTCCAACCAGCACTTGGGACCTATGGGAAACAAGTGGGTTTCCAAATCCTCACCCTGGCAACTTTTGCCCGACATCAAGGGCACCTCTAGTCTGCAGCCGTTTCCCCTGCCAACCGTGATTGACATCTCCGACTTTGTCGAAGATATGAAGTTAACATAACCCTAACCGTTCTTTCCGCAGACGGGGCACACGTACACGACACCGACGGCTCCATCCCACCTCGGACATGCCTTTCGGGCACATCGACCCCCCGCAGACACACGGTTACCGATCTCCTTCCCGGGGCTGACCTCCTCACCCGTCCCGGCCGCACCAGGAGGCGGCGGCCCGGACCCTTCGCGCTCTGCAGCCGCCCGCCCATGCGCGCAGCGGCGCGCACCTGNCCCCACGCTCCCTCGGCACCGTTCCTCCTGCGCTTTAACTCCGTTTAAACACATGGCAAAGTGCTCCGGGTCACTCAGCCGATAAACAGAAAATGAAGAAAGCCAAGAAAGATCTCCATCAAAGGCTAAGAAAAAAAAAAATTAAATCCCCCTCAAGGAAAAACAAACAACAACCAAACAAACAGAAAGTACCAATAATCCTAATCTTTTCCCAGATCAAGGCTCTTATCCCGCGACTTGCATTTGATCTCTTCTCATGTGCTCGCTACCTACCACTCAAATCCCATTTTCTATACGTTTCCACAATTCGCAGCTCGTCCCACCCTTGGACAAAAAAA
>VZTM01007557.1:207868-323883 GCA_013400555.1 Jacana jacana
TCTCCCTCTCCCTCTCCCTCTCCCTCTTCTCTCTTTCCCTTGGCCCTCCCCCACCAGCAAAGGCATGATTGTTGAGTAAATGGAAAAAAACATTTTACAACATTAAAGGAAGACTGTTTAGAAAAGGAAGGCCCTGCTGAGGTGTAGAGGAAGCCTGTTTATTAACACTGGACACCTCTTATCTCAGGCAGCTCCAGATGGATGTCCCCTTGGTAATTCCCACTCTGTGCCAAGTGGGGTTAAGCAGGGTAACCACCTTGACGTGGGCTGGTGATCACCAGGGGATCATCGGCTCCTTCTGAGAGAAATTTTAGCAGAAACTTGGGTTGGGGGAGGGCGAGCCATCAGGCTTCAGCATAAAAAGGTTGCACGTGGCCAGATTTACCTTTGTGGCTGTAAATTGCTTGCTGCCTGGGACAGAGCCAGGTTTTGATTGAGAGATAAAGTAGTTCAAATCTGTCAATAATTAACTGTCACTCAATTAAGGCTTTCTTAACAAATTAGCACTTGCTAGCACCTAGGGTGCAGGTTTTTCATGGGAAAAGGCTGATAGAGTGAAGTTGGCCATTAAGTTTGCCCACTGAGTATCAGCTAATGTCCTGCTCAGTTTAAACACTACCGTGTAAATTTGGTGAACTGGTTCCCAAACCCTGTTTCAGACAGATTGCTTTTAAGATTAACCATTTGTGCCTTCACAAGCTACACAATGCAGGGTGGGGTCTGCTGAATAAGAGAGCTGCCCCTGTTTGACTGGTGTTTCCTGGCTGTTGGGCAGCCTTGAAGGAGCACTCAAACGCAAATGAGGCTGTAGGCTGAATTTAAAAAAAATTGAGTAGATCCCCCCCCAAAACCCCGCAGACCCAGAGGAATGGATGGAGTCACATGGTCTGCCTTGAGTGTAAGTTGCTGTGATATCTTTCTGTCTCAGACTAGGCCCTCACTCTTCCCAGCCTGCTTCTTCCACTGGGTTGGTGAGAAGGTTGAAAGGGAAAACATTTCCACTCACTTTATCCCACAAGGAAATTCCAACCTAAGGAGCTGCCACCAGGCTGTGACCTCTTGTCATTTCCAACCTAATGTGGCCCTGGCTACCTGGCTTCACCAGGGTTGTCATGTGGAACGTGTTTCCAGAAACATTGCAAAGCTCTGTGTTTGCGTCCCAGTTCCTGGGAGAAACCTTCTCTGGTGACAGCGGCAGCATTGGTGTTTCTCTGGTAGCAGACATTTTGCCAGCTCTCCTGCTTCCCTCTCTGAACTAGCAACACTGCAGGTATGGCATCCCACTCTTCCTCTTAGTTCTCCATTCAGAAGTTGCAAGTGAATGTCGGATGTCAGCCAGATCCAGCAGAGTCATCCCAGTTTACATCAGCTGGTGATCTGGCCCTGTGTTTGTGCACGCTGCTGGATCACCACTGCTGGGACGGGAATTCCCTCGGTGCATTAATTCACAGCCACCCGCAGCCTCTGGAAGCCCCTGCCTTGTGATCATTTTTCACATCAACCCTGCTGAGGAGCAATCTGTCTCTCACGAGTCAGAACCCCCTTGCTCTCCCTTGGCATCAAATTCTCCTGGTGCCACACACAGTTGCACCTCCAGGAGGTGTAATTGCCGAGTCTCTTTAGAAGTCAAATGCAAAACTCTGGCAAATGCAGGTTCTGATTCACACTGTATTACAGGAAAGCCTGCAAGATGGAAGCTGGTTTTAGCTTCAGCCCTGTTCTGTTCCGCTGATACGGGTTTATGCTCAGTGTGGGTTTGGTTAAATCAGGCACTGCTTACCTCGCTGAATAGGTTTCTGTCCCTTTTGACCAAAGGATGCCTTACCTGCAGTGTGTGCCAAAGCGATGCTGGACAAGAGTTTAAAAACAAAGTTTGGGAAGCCCTCCAGGTTGTTCTTTTTGGGGATGCACACTGTTGTCTTGTACAAAAACTAATCCTGATGCAGCTTCCTTTCTATTAATCATATCGGAAGAGCTGCCAGAGAGTGACAGCTCTGAGCCAGCACTACCCTACCGTGGTTCAAAGATCTGAACTGTTTCAGTAACCTCCATGTGGAGGTGTTAAAAGCACATTAAAAAATACTTTGTGTGGCCCTGTCCTAGTACTTGCATTAAAAGTCTTAAGAAGTTTCAAATCATAAAGCAGAAGAAAAGGAAGCGCATTTGGTAGTTTAAAACTATCCTATCCTGCTGAATAATCAAAGCTGGTATTGAACGGGAAATGTAGTTTAATTTTATAGACTTACTATTTTTTTGTTGGTTGGTGTTTGTAAGAACGAGGAATATATTTCTGTAGAGGGATTATAACCCAGGGAAAACAATCTTGATTATTTTTTTTGTGTGTATGTGCGCTGAATTAATTTATTTTTATGTTATATAGCAACAGTTTTAAGAACCCATCTTTTCTAATAAGACGTCATTCCCATCGTCTGGAGCATGCTTATGATCTGTTACCTCTGCGGACTCAGTCCTTCAAGGCATTGAGGGACAATTTTTTCAGAGGCAGAGAGACATCTCATAACATTTCAAAACAGTTGCAAGTGATATATTATTAATTTTAACAGGACATAGGTGCTTAGATGTTTTATAAGGTCCTGAATAAGCCAATGGATTTAGGAGCCTTAAGCAGAGCATAGGCTGACTTTAGGTGCCTATACACAAAACTGCTATTGTAGTTCATTCAGCTCAGGAGACACACTCCTGAGGTGCTACAGTGCTGTTCCTGTGCTTACCACAGCCACCCCTCAATGAGCAGGTATGTGCAGGGTAGGTAGGAACCTCTTCAGGAGCCAGTACACAGGTTTTGGCTATGCCTGTGGGCTTCAGCTCAGTGCTGCTTTCTTTACAAGATGTCCTCATGGTGGTGTCAGTTCCCATCTTTCATAGGGTAGCCTACAAGTTAGGGTGACTCTCCTAGAGGTGGGAAATGTGCATTTTAACACTTTCCTCATCCCAGAGCCGTGTGAAGTCGTGACACTCTTCTCTCTAAGAAGTGCTCTGGTCACCAGGCTGTGGGATGGGATCATCATTAACCCTGCTTTGGGGGCTTTGTCCCATTGCAGAAAGGAACCAAACTGTCATAGGGTCAAAAGGAGAAGAAACAAGTGAGCTTGACTTTGTGAAAGGGTGCTTAAAACAATAAACTGAGAGGGGGCAGTGCTCTGCTTCCAGGATTATATACTTTGCCTATCTATAATGTCTCTGTAATGCAAAATCCATCACTGGCCTGCGGAGGAGGGCCCAGTAGCCCCTTAGCCCAGGTGATGGAGCCTGCCACCGGGGCGTGCTCTGCGCTGACCTTCAGTCTAGCCTTGGCAATCTGTGAGCCTTTCTGTAACGCTGCACAGCTTCGCTGGAGCGGATGGAGGATGTTGCAGCAGTTAACATGAAGGCACTAACATCTCTTATGGATTTTAGCCTTGAGTAGCTGAATCATTAGGTACCTACGTAATGTAAAAAATTCCTGCCAGAGTGCCCTAAGCTCCCACTGAAGTTACTGGGTTTACACTTGAAGGCACCAGGGCCAAAATAATGTAGGTGCCTTTTTCTGGAGAGGAAACCTATTCCTGACATAAAGGTCAAATGGCATTTATAACAACATTAATAGTTTCAGAGCATTGTGCTATTGAATTCTAGGAATTATTAGACCTGTTTGGCAATACTGTTCAGTTGCTTTTACAACAGAAATATGTTGTTTACCTCCTGAGAGATTCATAAGGAAAAAAAGCCAATCTATATCAATGAGCAAGATATTTTCCTTACCAGAGATATTGATTTAAATATTGACTTCGCTGCTGGAGGGTTATTTCGCTCCATGCTGCAGATACTCATTGTCAAGTGACATGTGTTTTATGTACTAATAAAAATGTGATTTCTGGCCCAGTAATCTTGTCTGGATGATTCTCACTTTTTGCATTCAGTTTGGTCTAAAGCAGTCCTCCTTTCTCAAATCGAGTACTTATTTTCTTCTGAGTGTCAATGCACTTTGGTCCATGTGAATTACTTGCAACTAAGATCAAAACAAACAAACGTTGAACACCCCCCCGCACACACACACACAGCCTCTTTGTCCCATTAGTTCGTTTTCCTTTCAATCTTTCAGCAATGGGTTTAGGCTCTGCAAGACAGAAGTTCTTTATTTAGCAACAGAAAAGGTGCCGCTGCAGAACCTGTTACAGCTTGTCAGAAAACCAGCCCGAGTGTGTTCTGGGACAAGGACTGTCTTTTTATTGCTGGGTTATACAACAGCTCTCATGTTGGCTTGCTGACCCCGATCAGGCCTGGTGATAGTAATAACGACAACAATAGCTTATGCATCCCAAGCAGCAACCCAATGCTCAAGGGGGGCTGCGACAGCTCCCATCACAGACCAGACCTGCCAGCTCCTCCTTGTGCAAAGTGCCAGCCCAGAGGGGTGGTGTGGGAGGGGAGGAGGAAAAAAATCCATCCCCCCGTAACTCCCAACTTACAGATGAGATTATTTATTTCACTGGAGCATTGTATTCCCGAAGCAGGGGATATTGCTCAAGAGTTTCAGTGATGCTAAAGTTCTTGTTACTGGTCCTCCCCATGGAGCCCAGACCCACGTGTGTGTAGCATTGCACGCTCCGAATGACATTGCTCTGGAGGGCACCTGGGTATGCTGCTGCCACAGAGCTCAGCAGCATGGAGGTCCTGTGGGACTGGGAGCAGGAGGTGGTGGAGAACGACCTGAATGCTTATGGTTCCTCTCTTTTTCTCTTATGCACCACAGGGACAAGAGGAAAATGTAAGGCAATGGTAACACTCCCACATCAGCTCTTTGACCTATTAGGGAATCACCCCAGCTTTCTGCAAGCAATATAAAAAGAAAATAGAGTAATTTTCAGAGGGGAATTGCATGCAAATGACTGCTCCTGCTCTGAAATTCCTGAGGTCAGCTGTGCCCATAGCTTCTAGGCAGTAGCACTATCCCATTTGCAGCGGAGGACCACTGGTGCCTGCATGCCGGAAGACAGGCTTTGCCAGGGAAAAGTCTCCCTGTAAATCTTTCCCTTGGGAACACTGAATTTCAGCCCATGCCTATGGATCCAAGACCTTTGCTTAGCTCTTGACCTGACAGGACAGAAAGAAGGGCAGAGCCATACCCTCCTGGAGGTTATGCACAGCCAAGAAGGGGCCAAGTTGGGAGAAAGGCAATTCTTAGACCCCATTAGTAGAGCACTTCTCAGCCTGGCCTCTGCTAACAGGGTTCTGTGGCTCTGTGACTAAAATCTGCTTATTTTGGAAGAAATGGGGAGTTTGGGTCACTTGCAAATTTATTTTTTTTCTGGAGTGATTTTACAGCAAACATGAAAACTGGAACTATGGTGTAAATTCACCTTGTATTTTATTAGAGGTTACTTAGCTTACATCCCTTTCCATCTACTTGCACAAACTGATTACAGTGGTGTCTTCAATCACAGTGTTTTAACTGAAATTTTGGGGTAAACAAATGTGCCAAGCCTTTATTAACCCCAGCAGTGTAATTTCTCATTACAAGACTGTGATTCAGAGGAAACAGCGCTGCTAAAACAGCTACTGAGTCCCAGCAAAAATGACAGTTTTCCTCAATCAGTTCCTTTTGTGACCTTGATCTGAACCTTAATCTGTTTTAGCAAAATTCTTTTTATTAGCCATTCATACTTAATCATACTGCTAATTTTCCTGTTTTTAAACTATCAATTTAAAGCTGCTTTTTCATGTAACTAATCAAGGCTGATGTATGTTATTTTGGCTATGATTTCTAATAATTATTCTTAAGAGTTTTTTAAGTCTGCATTTTCCATAGATAACTGTCAAAATTGTAGATAGGAGCAGAATGGCTTGTTGCTGTGATATTACACATACAAGCCTGCTTTCTTATCTTTAGTGAAAATAACCATTACGAGCGTTGTATAGGGAATCTGAGCCTCATCTTCTTTTCTTTCGTTGCATCAGCAGTTGTTTTTCATTAGTATTATTATTGCAGACAAGCATCATTGGAGGGAAGAAGGATTTTCAGGATCTGGCTGCATTTGAGATATTTAGAACAAAAAAATAAACGTATACTTGCAGCTGTCTCACAAAGATTGTAAACTGTTGTAGCTAGTGACTAGTGATTTTTCTTTGCCTATGATATTAAAGAACAGATTGTGTTACTATACTTATCTCTACCTTTACAAACAAATACACCAGGAAAATATGTCGAGCAGAAGAAACCGCGCTTGTTATCAAATGCTTAGCTACACTGACTACAGGTTTTTATACTTTTTGGCAAAAGCTTCCAAACATATTGTGGCTTGGTTAAGTTCCGAATTCTTTACAGCATGAAGGGAGCCTTTTTCTGTGCGTTGTACGCGCTCAAGCTTTCCACTGAAGGCGGCAGATCGCTGCTGGTGCTTGTCATTTGTATGGCTGCCGTGCAGAGATCGCAACCCCTCGTCCGGGGGCTTTGTACCCACCAGAGACTATTCCTCCCCCCCCCCTTCCAGCCCCAAACTGATTAACGTCACGGCAGGGCTACGGTCTTAAAAGCCTGGCACTTCTGATTAGGTTTCTGTTGAAGTTTGCGGAGCCGAGCGAGTACCCAGGGCTTTGTGTGTGTGCAGTGGGGTGGTTTCGGGGAGGGTGGGACACAGCCCCCCCACTTCAAGGTGCCGTTGGAGCAGCACGTGGGGAGGAACTAGAAACTTCACAAGCGTTTCTCAGCCTAACCCTCTTGCTCTGTTCTCTGTGGGACTTTGTCAAGTGACGCACTAACATTTCGTTAGGGAGTGAAGCAGATCTCTTAATTACAAGTGAACTAAGTCTGACAGATAGGATTTTCTACCCTGAAGAGGGAGGGAAGCCAGAAACTTGATACCTTCCTCTTGGTTTGTTTTTTTTTGTGGTGGTGTTTTTTTCCCTTTTTTTTTTCTTCTTTTTTTTTTTTCCTGGAAGATACTCAGATGTCTTGGTAATGTGTTCCCGTGCCAGATGGAAAGCAATGGCTGGAAGAGTAGATGAACAAAGACTCTTCACGATCTTTTTCCCTAATTAAATCCTTTTTTTTTCTGTAAAAGTGCAATGTTTTCCCCAACAGATTGAAGGGATTGCCATTTATGATTGTTTAAAAAGCTACAGGTTAATTGTGTTATATGTATCTGTAGAAAAATTAATGCTATATGCAAAAATGGATGAAATTGCTCAAATAGCCTGTTAATTAACTCAGCCCTATAGTTAGCAGGGTTGGCATTAGAGGAAAGAATAATGCCTTTTCAATCCAAAACCTTCCCTCCCTCCCCATCCATTTTATCTCTTCTTGTCACTTCCTATTAGCTGATCATGACATCTTATCTTTTTCCTGAAGGGTGGGCCAGAAGATTACCTTGGAGTTCATGTAAGTGACACTCCAAGGATTGGCCGGCAGGAGGTTCAGCAGCCCTGGCCCCTGGAGCCGTGGGATGTCATCCCCATGACATGCCTGGAAACCCCAGCTCATCCCTCAACTGTCCGGTTACAGCAGCATCTCCGTCATGTTGCACTTCAAGTCTGTCACTGGCATGGGTTCACGCTCCTCACCCGGGAACCCTTCTCTGTTTTGCTGAGGACTGTATTTTTATTTTTAACGCAGAGTCCTTCACATCAGTGGTGGTGAGGGCTTCTTTTGCAAGATGGGGTTCTGCCACAGGAAGGGACAGCTGGGGATCATAGAGGGAATGTACTCAGGGAGGAGCTGTGCACGAAAACCTCCTAAACAGCATGTGAAATGTATTTCTTTTTTAGTGATTTTGAAAGGTCTTGGGCCAGTAGCTCTGGAGACCAGCTCTGATCTCTGCACTTTCTCTTTCACATCACTCTGTGAGAAGCAGGTTTTTTGGTAGAGCTCTGCCTGCCCAGAGGAGTGGGACTGTCCCAGCAGCGTTGCCCCACACCAGCCACCCGGTCCCTGGAGCCCAGGATGCTCCCGGTTGGGGGTGTGTGTGCACAGCCAGAGTGCTCCCACTAGCCATAGCCAGACATCATGGCTCGTGCTGGAGGGACACGCTGCCGGCACCGTAATTGCAGGCTAGCTAGATTTTTGCTGTGGTATTACAAATTCCCCCAGGGAAGCCCACAACTATGACCATTTACATGGTAACATTGTCAGGCATGAGTCATTTTCTTCCTTCTCTCTCTGTGCCTCTGTCTCTGTTTCTCCTCTCTCTCACACGCTCACAAATGCAAACACAAATCAACAAGCCAGTAAGTAAATTTTAAATGATGCTTTAGTGCATTTTTAGCCCTCTTTTCCGGGCTGAGTGTACAGTATGATGTACTACCTTTTTTTTTTGCCTATAAAATGTAGCACAAAATGTATAGGCCATGTGAATGTTGACAGTGGAATGATGTCTTCTGCATCTTCTGCTTTGCACCATGGCTTTTTACCAGGTTACCTTTAAGAGTGCTTTAACTAAAAAACTAGTCAGTAAAACAAATCCTTAAAAGCAAAATCTTTGTCAATATAATAAACCTTGCAAGGCAAGTGACGGGTTCCTGTTTTAAGAAGTTGTTTTATTCACCACTCCTTGCTTGATACTCCGTCTCCACTATGCTTATTGACGCCCCTTTTCTGAACAAAGGTGTGCAATGTGTATAGTCTCATTGTCTTGCACTGGCTACATCATCACAATGCCCAGGAGTAAGTACTTGCAGGTTTGGTGCTCTTGGCTCTGAATTCCTCCATGAAGCCACTTGTTTGTGCAGTCTGAAATGTTCACTTTGGTGCTCAAAAAAAAAAAAAAAAAAAAAAAAAAAAAAACATTGGCAAAATTGCAAAAAAAAAAAAAAAAAAAAAGCATTGGCTAAATGGCTAAAAGAAAGTTAGGATAATCCCTGCAAAGTTGTGGGGTGCCTGGGGTAAGGTTGCTTTTGCAAGACAAATGTGGCAGATTTGTGGGTGCATCCTCATCGTCCTGAGCAAACTTGTTGCTGAACCACACACTGTCTTAAGCAGGAGGGGATTTGGTTTCCCCCCCTCTTGTCTGCTTTTGTGGCTTTTTCTCCAGCATGATGCACAAGTTGAGGTTTGTGAAACTGCTGCTCTACTGTCACCTAACAGTGACAGCAGAGTAACAGGGCAAAAGTCACAGTAACAGGGCAAAAGGCACTACAGTAAAATGTAGAGGGGCTCAGCTGAGGTGATCCTGGGGAGTGACAAATTGGAGGGTGGAAGCAGAGTAAAAAGCAGGTAAATTTGTACGTCACATTAGGTATCTGGATGAAAATTTTGGGTGCAGTGACCAGATCTGTGTGGCCAAATGTGTGCCGAGGACACCGCCGGGGATACGTGACCATGAGTTTGGCAGCGAGGCCACGGGTTTTTTTTATTTTGTTAGATTTACATTTGCGGAGTGAGCAGAGGTTGAATAATTTATGGTGGTGACCACTTAGATACCATATGTCATGGGTTTTTTTGAAGCAGTATGCTTTTGGGTTTTTTTAATACACAAAAGGGAACAGGCAATGGAACTGAACTTTATTGTATTCAAGAAAAGAGTATTTAAAATGCTTAAGGTAAAGGGAGGCCTTTCTATACACTTTTAATCTGCGCTAAACTTGACTACTCAGCATTACTCTGTTTTTGCAATGAAAAATAAATCCAGAGTGGTTGCACAGCATCACACAGAGGAAGAAATGACAAGATGTTTACACCCCTCTCAGCAAGAGAGCGCACTTTAGTGTAGTTGTAAAGTTTAGTGAAAGCGTATTTCTGTCCAGTGTTTAAAAACATGTATTTAAATGAATAACTGTTTAATTCCCATCCAGCAGTATATAAATGGTAGTCTTGGTATCACAGGCAAATTTTTGTAGGTGGCTAGCACTGCTGTTTCTAGGACATTACATCAGAAATACTCTATTGTGTATTTTATTTTGCCGTGAGAAAAATGAAATCCTCGTGTACTAGGAGTTCACATGTCCCTTTAAGTCTTAAAATATGTTAATTTTACATGCCAAAGTCTTAAGAAGTGTTTGACTGCCCATGGCTTTTGTGTGCATCTCCAGATGGCAGATGCCATTTTGTGTTTCACATTAATTGAGTAAATTTCCTTGCTCTTTGTACATATTGCAGAGGAAGCCATTCTCTGCTTTCAATAGGACAGAACAGCTCTTTGGCATCAAACCCTTCTGGTCTGGTGGTACTAAAACTGTTTTAAGGTGGAATTCTGAGAACAAGCTGTTGGCAATACAGATTTCCTCTATTGTAGATGAAAGTGAGACGTTTAACAGTTATCTTAGAGATATCTTGAGGGTTTTTCCTGATGTTAGGATAACCTTAGGGGATGAAGACAGAATAGATACATGTTTTTTTTCAATATTCATTCAGTTAAAGGAAAAAAAAAATCTTTAATCTTGGAGGGCATTGCTTTTCTTTTTTTTCTTTCTTTATTTTTTTTCCCACTACTTTTGTTTTCTCCTCTCTTACTTTCTAGATATTTAAAAAAAAAAAAAAAAGAGTCTTAGGGCCTTTACTTTGTCCAAACATTAGTGTATTTGTAGAAATACACAGTGCTGCTTTTCTGGGCACAAACAGCAGAAGAGGGGGTGATGGAGTTGCCGCAAGAAACACCTGAGCTGCCGTAAGATACTGCCTGGTCCTGGAGGCAGCAGCAGCAGCCATCCCACTGCTGGCACCAGGCGTCCTCACCTTCCTTCTCCAGCACAAAGCCCCTGGGGTCCCTGCTGTGACAAGCCCAGTAGAGCATCACTCACCTGAGCTGCTCTTCAGCCTACCCTGAGGTACCTCACACAAGAGCATTTTGAATTTGAAAGCTGTTGGTGCTCAGAATAAAAGGGTGTAGCAGTTGTCCAGCCAATCATTCCCTAAGTCCAGGTGAATTTCTGTATGCAGGTTATAATATTTATGAATTCTTGGTGTTTGTGAGGAAGAGAATTTATGCCCAGCAGTGCTTTAGAAATGGCTTAATGTGTTTTTACACCCAGATAACATGAGTCCAGCAATGAGATTTTAAATCACCCTTTTTTAATATTTTCTGTATGTTCACTCTTCCAAACTCCCTGTACACGGGAGGCAAAACAAATATCCTGTCTGTTTGAAAAAGAATATAGAAGACAGAAGTTAATGCTCATCAAAGAAACCAGGATTATATGTCATGTTATTAATCAGATTTTTATCATCATAAGTGGTGTCCAGATATAGTTGAAGTGGGCAGTGTGCATAATAACATAATTATGGGTGTTATAGTGACGTAGCAGCAGCAGGAGCTCGGCTCCTGACTCCTTTGTTTTCCATTCACACCCACCATGATCTACTGCTATATTTAGTTGTTTTTCACAGTGCTACCTAATACTGTCATCCCAAGTTTGTTTTTTTTTTTAAGTAAAAAAATAAAGATAAGACTGTATTGATTTTCCATGGAAGCCTGAACACTGGAATCTTTTCTTGCAGATGATAATTCAAACCGAGGGGGGGTGGTTTTGGGTTGTTGGGGTTTGGTTTTTTTGTTTGTTTCGTTGGGGTTTTTTTTTAGATTATTGTCATCTTTTGTGTGTGAAAAGCAACACAGTCAGGACAGAGTGGCAGCTGGTGGGAACCGTCCCAGTTCCACTGCCTTCTGCAGGCTGGGACTATTTGTGTCGGCTGAGGATCTGCTCCAGACAGTTTAAGGCAAGCTCGTGGGGCATGAAAGAACTGAGATTATTATATAACTAAGTGGTGTTTGGGGATTTAAATAAAGGAAGTTTTGACTGCTGAATTGCTGTACTTTAACAGTTCTCAGTCTATCATTTTTGGCACAGCTTGTTTGCATGGGCTTGCGGTTCCAAAGACACCTGAAAACCACCCGTGTGCTTCTCAGGTAGTGCTGGCATGGTGTAGGGCAGCGAAGCTCAGGGCTGGGGAGGTGCTTGCAGCAGGCAGTGTTACACTCTGCTTACACCCCATCGCAACCTCGCTTCCCGTGCCCAGAAGTCAGGCATTGCTGTTCTCCCAAAAGAAAAGATCTCATTTTCAAAATGCAGCTTTTGTGGTGAGATATACCTGCTGTGGTGAACTAATTATTGGTATGTGAGGCTGTGACGCCTGTGGGCATTTTGCTTTGGCCCACAACAAGAGAAAAAGAGATTTAATGCCTCATGGAGTATGGATTTTTCCATCTATGTCCTTGTTATTACAGAACCGGCTCCTTTATTAAAGCAAAGCTTTTGTCAAATGCCACCAAATTAAGTTCACTGCGAGTGAAACTTGCAATGCGAGTATCAGACATCTTCTATGTTTAGCAGTGTAGGAAAGTGTGATGCTGTTATGAAGAAAAAAATGCTCTCACGAGTCCCGGACTAGATGAAATCACAAGTCCAAGATCCCTGGAAGGATGTTGCTTGCCAGCTTTACAATAGGTTTATTCAGCAGGAGTCAGCAGGGTTGCCTATCTGTGCTCCTACAGTCAAAGCCCATTCATCCTGTGCGACATAGGTCAGCTCTGGTGCAACTATTGATATCCAGAGAGCATTTGCCCTACCGCTGTGATTTAAAAAAAAATCAACAGTATTGTTACAAAGCATTACTGGACTCCTCCATATTGTATTTATTGTGACATCACAGCTCCCTCTTTCTTTGATTGAGTACACATACCGTCTCTTACCTGAAGTGGTGTGAACTCAGGTGGAGAGTGGCTTGTATAGGAAGAGCTTTCAAAAATGATTCCCTCTTCCCAAGATCTTGTAAAAAGTATTTCCACACCAGACAAGCATACCTCTTCTCAGGCTCAGCCTCGTTCTTTGCATGAATTCAGTGATGCTGCACTGAGGATCCAGGTCATTCAATATTTATTTTTATTTTAAATGACTCCAGAATAAACAAAACACTGTCCATCCTTGCCTTCTCCTGGACCTATTTTGATCACCTCAGCTCTATGAAGGAAAGTGGTGGCAGTATATCACCAAGTCATTGTGTACTTGGGCATGTCTTGGAACTGTCCACAAAGGTCCACTGCAGGTTTCAAGGGAGAATTGAGTGATGCCATGGGGAGCTGCCTGGACCGAGGCTGCCAAGGTGCAAGACAATAGGATCACCTATAGCCAGCCACATAGAAGGCAGCTAACACATCGAATAATGGTAGCACAGACAACTGATCTTTGTCTACTGCCAAGACAAACACTTCTGCTAATGAGATCAATGCAGTCTTCTATATGTAATAAGCCTTATGCACAGCTTGATGAAGGTGAACACAGCAATTCCTAACTCCCTCCATTGTAATAGCTGTGTACAAGCAGAACTCCCTTCTGCCTTATCAGGTGGTGCAAAAGGCTTATAGCATAAGATGGGAGATTAGGATCTTGGACAGAGGAATTCTCTTCATCACCTTGCATGGCATGTGGCAGAGCACTGCCTCAGTTTCCCTGAGTTCATAGTGTTGCTTTATTTCCCCAGAAAGAGTTGTCTGACTGAAATCAGAAGCATGAATGAGGTTCTCATATGCCATGATGCTTAAAGCCAGAGCAATGCCTATAAATATGTAAATGAGAGTTTTGCTTTATCCTGGGAAGGGCTGGAACTTTCCTCAGGAGACTTTCTCTGACTTCAGGACTGATTTCAGTAAGTACCCTTGGCAATGCAAAATGGAAGTGCATGAATAAATGAATTGGAAGATGTTCATGCAGCTCCTGCCACTCCCCAAATACCTTTCCCAGCTCTGAATGCAACACAAATTTTAATCATGGAGCAACAGATGATTGATGGATGATTAATAGCTAATTTGCGAGATTCATTTAACTTCATTTTACTTATACACCGTATGTAGAATTAGTTAAGGCTTGTACAGGAAAGGAAGTGATGAGCCATTGTTCCCATTAAATTATAATGACAGCCTTCCTCATCACTGTATATTTATTATGTAAGAAAAGGAAATGTCTAGTAAAAATTTGTATAGGTTAATAACACCTTCATAATATAGTCTCTCTTTTCTATTGACTTGAATAGCCCTCCTACTGACTTTTACTGGATTATTAGAGTTAATTACATCAATTGCAATATAATTGATTCTTAAATACTATGTAGGAACCTCATACAATTACGGAAAAACAAAAGTCATCTAGACATCTCCGATCAGAAAAGATTTGGAATTCCTGCACATTTAATTCCTGATAATCACCAGTCAGTTTGGACATTAAGATTGCAGGGTTTCTTGTTTTCTTTCTGTTAGGTTTTGACAGAATTGATAGTTTTACAACATTTAACTCAGTGTGCGTGGAAATATAAGATTAAAGAGACGAATGTAATTTGCTAAAATCGTTACTTCATCTCCTAAAAGTGAAATGTATTACCTGCCATTCTACATTAAAATACAACTTCCACTCGCACATGCGTGCTCGAGAGGAAAAAAACACAACCCAGAAATATGTATTTATCATTCAAGGTTGAAGTCCTTTATCCACAGGTGCAAGCGTTCCAACAGATCTTGCTTGCTAAAGTCACCAAGGGCCTTCAATGTAATGACATGAAGCAGAGCTGAACACTGATCTCCAGAGGGTAGAAGATCTGTGCATTATTTCACTGAGTAACTTTGACATAAAAACGTTTTCTAAAGGATGGTCCTGTATTCCAGATAAAGATTACAGGCCATTCAAAAGAAGGTGCTTTAAGATAAACCCTCTGAGGCATGCTACAACATTATTAAGCAGCAGTTCAACTTTAAAGCCAGTCAGACATAACATTTTTTGTGTGTCTGTCATTGGTCGGAGTCCCCTGTGGCACCAATGTAGGAGATGTTAGTAATTTTTTTATTTTTTATTTTTTTTTGCTGGCTTTGTTACAGTTCTCTGGTGGCCGCCTAGGAGCCATGCCGTGTTTTCTGAGAGTGAGCTTGCTTTGTGTTTGTGGCTAGATTCTGCAGCTAAAGTCCTCACAAGGTAAATTCAACACTCTTTACCTTGCTCCATGAAATGTCCTCACGTCAATTCAGTTGGTTTAGGGATATCACTTCAGAGTTCCAGCTGAGCAATACGTGCAAGTTATTATGATGTGAAATAATAACTTCTGTTACAGTTATTATTTTTACTATTATTATTAATATTTTTGCTTTACAGCTTAATGCACACACTTAACCACACTGCAGCAGCCAGCTATCAAAGGCTTCCCTGAGGAAAAATTAAGCACTTAGAGCAATAAATTATGAAAAGACTACATCTAAGGGCACCATCCACCTTGTTTTCACACCCGCTTTAAGTGTTAAATAAATCATAACATCCTGTTCATCGTGCCGTCAGTAGGGGTTAAATAAGTCACTGTAAATGAGCTCCAAATCATAGGACGGAGCTGGCTTCCAAGTTTTTTGTTTGCAAGGAGAAACAGCTCCAGGCCTTTTGATAGTTCGGGTCTTTAAGGAAAGCCTTTTTTCCATTCCAACTACTTCCTGTTAATGTGGAAACGAGAGGAAATGAACATGCAGCAGAAGGATGGGCCCACCCTTTTCCAGTCGTGTGCCTAATTTGTCAGGTGCAATATTGGCACCTGGAGGCTTGTTTTGGCTCCTATTACATCCTTGCTGGGGAAATATCAGAATACTTGTAACCAGCGGGATAGGACTTCAAAGCGTTTTTGTTACAGGGAGAAAGAAGAAAGGATGCCGTCATTAGAAAATGCAAAATTGAATGGCCAGATTTGTTTGTTAAGTGTAAGGGTTATAAACAGCAATACATTACAAAATGAGAGAAAAAGCGTGTGACATTTCGTTCTAAACCTAGCTGTGCCTGTTCAGCAGGTAGAGGTACATGCCATAAAATTGCCTCTTCGAAACGGACATGCCTTGAATGTGTTTAACATAACTTTTGAGTCTTTGTATAAAATGCCCTGTTACTAAGGCCTTGTTGGCATGTATATGCATTACAGTAGGAGGCATAAGTGTTTTGTGGTAAAACTATTTATGGCCTTTGAGTTAGAGAGGCGGATCTCAGATCAAAAACTACAGACTTAAGGTGCTAGAGTCTGCCTGGTGTCCTTACTTCATGCTAAATACCTCAGTTATACTTTCTCCTGTGGGACCTTTCTTGGATTAGGAACTGCCCAAGTTGAGCAAGAGTGCCCATGCTTGGCCGGTGTATTGGTGATGCATCCCTGGCTGAATCTGTAGAAAAAATAATTTTAAGGCTCTGGTAGTGGAAAGAATGAGACTGAAGTAGAACTTGTTCCCCCGTAGTGTTCCAAACTGTGAAGTGGCTACACTTGGTTTGGATTTTTAGAACTAATTAATGTTTTGGACTAAAGTAACCATGAGACACTTTTTTTCATGTGAATTACAATGATTTAGCATTTGGAGTTGGAAGGTGGGGAGACAGTGTAGCTAATCATTATTTCACTCAGGTAAACCACGGTGAATGAAGCCATGAGTGATGTATACAGATCTGCAACTGTTCTGAGAGCAAATCCATTCAGATCAGTGAAACGAGATAATAGACTTGGGAAATCCAGCTGCTGTGCAGATGTTGGGTGGAATTTTCCAGGGAAAAGCAGTCATGCCATTTTTCGTGCCTGATTCTTCAGCCCTTGCTCAGGAGGAGGTCTCTCTTGCTGGAGGACAAGTTACTGCGAAGCAAGCAAACCTCGTGCTGAGAAAACATCAGTGGATTTGGGATTCACTGACCCCTTTCTCCCAGTGTAGTTCAACCTCTGCCTGGGTTAGATGGAAGTCTTGAGGTCAAGCATGCAGAATCAGCTCTTCCCTGTGAGCAGGCAATCTACTGTGCCTCATTTCAGCCATCCTGGGCTTGCGAATAGTCTTGGTTTGACTGTAAAAGATGGCTCTGTGCTTTGAAGTCTCCAATTTTTTCTTCACCTGAGCATTGCCAGGTGATTGGTGGTTTACTTGAAGGGCACTGTCTTTTGCAGCCATCAAAGATTTTTCTTATGCTTCTCTGACTTACACTGGGCATTAGACCAGTACAGGAGACATGAGAATGACTTGATGGCAGTTCTATCTTGGTGCTCTAAGGACTTCACCCCCTTTTTTTGTCCGTCAGTGATTCTCGGCCTTCATCTTCTTGAGGGTGTGACAATTGACCTCCTGTCCAAATCCCACCAAGATGAGGCTTCTTTGTCTTAGAATCATAGAATACTTTGGGTTGGAAGGGAACTTTAAAGGTAATCTGGTCCAATCCCCTGACAGTGAAGAGGGACACCCTCAACTAGATGAGGTTTCCCAGAGCCCCGTCCAACCTGATCTTGAATGTTTTGAGGGATGGCACATCTACCACCTCTCTGGGCAACCTGCTCCAGTGTTTCACCAACCTCATTGTAAAAAATTTCTACCTTCTATCTAACCTGAATCCACTCTCTTTTATTTTATAACCTTGTCCTATTGCAACAGACCCTACTAAAAAGTCTGTCCCTGTTTTATAAAACTCCTTTCAGTACTGAAAGGCTGCAATAAGGTTTCCCTAGAGCTTTCTCTTCTCCAGGCTGAACAACCCCAACTCTCCCAGCCTGTCCTCACACGAGAGGTGCTCCAGCCCTCTCACTTTGTCTAGGGAAAGAAGTCTGCTGTGGATATGCTTACAACAGCAGTACCACATACTGTGTGACAGCTTCCATGCAAGGGCTCTGCGGCAAGGACAATTTAGTTTAAAGTGTTCAGAGGCCATTATAACTAAGCCAAAGGATTTTGTGCTGAAGTGGCTGAGGATCACCCATGTGATGTGTCCTCCTGACTCAGTGGTGAGGGTAGGGGATCTTGAGGTACGGGAAAGGTACAAAAGCGGTTGGAGACAAGAAAAGGGGGGAGCTTAATAATCCTTTACTCCCACTCCCAAGACATTGTGGCCAAATTTACAGTAAACTGCAAAACTACGAAAAGCCAGAAAAACTCTGAAATAAGTGCAAGGATTGTCCTATATATGCTTATTTTCCTTCAGTAATGTTCCCTATTCTCCATTATCTCAGAGACTCCAGGAAGGATTAATGTTGCAAGAGACCTGAGTGACCTCTCTGTCTCCACAGGTGACCATTATACTGATAGTTCCTGAACCAGTTTGAGTTACACACATTGCCAGCATACAGTGGCACTGCATGATCTAGGTAACTGACTTTCTTGCTTTGTAATTTTTGAGCTTAATTATGTCACCCTCTACAATCCCAGATGTCATAAATTTTGGGGAACAGGTAACTTTTCCTCCTTGTTGGTGGCATGAAAGAACCTTGCAGGGAGAATACAGCCTTGCTCTGGTGACATGTTCCATTTCTGAAAGAGGTACAACTTCTCCCACTGGTCTGTCTCCTTTCCCATTGCGTCAATTATCACAATTCTCTGCAGCTACAATGAATACAAGTAAATAAATCAAATAAACAGGCTTTGGGGGCTGATCCTAGACAGCTACAGCAATTGTCAACTACTTAGATGCCTCATATCCATGAGTTTAGTTGGGATCGGTGTGCTCCTGGCATACCATTTGCACAACCCAGGAACAGTAGCATTCAGCACTTTTCCTTTATTTTAGTGAATTATAGAACAGGTCATGTGCTGGTGCAAATATAGCCAGTTGCTCTCCACGCTGGTATCTTTTGTACTGTATGTATAGCTTTGATAAGCAGCACATGTGTCTGCTTCCCGGCTATACAGTGTTTCCACTCTGATCTCAGGAGTGTAGCTAAATCAATATATCCTTTGTGATGTGCAGATGGAAATAATCTCCAGAAAGATGCATTTCTGAGCTTTGCCCAGTATGTATTTATTTGAGAGGTACAGCTGGTTTGTGGAAAGGTACAATCCAAGACCATATGGGAGCACAGTGCTAACCCTGCTCAAGCAGCTTTACGCTGCTCTTGTGGCCCCTCCCTGACCATCAGTAGGGCCTCTGGAAAGCTCCTTTGATGTGAAGGGAATTGCCAGGCAGGGTGTTGCTTGGCCCCCAAGGGGCAGAAAGTGGAGCAGCCTGCCTTTATAGCCCCACATGCTCTGTTGCTGGCTGCCAAACCTTCCACCGCACCTCAGAACCTTGCTAGCTGCCCCAGTATCAGGTCCACAAGGTGCCCTTCAGTCCTGCTCCCTGAACTAGACCAGGTGCAGGCAGGCCGTTTCCATCCTAGAGTGGCCTGGATAAGGTTTGCTGATGTATTTCTGTCTATTACTGCTACCTAATGGACATAAATCCAGATTTCAGATCTGTAACCAGGTGCAAGTCTAAATGTTCCCATATTCTATGACTGGTTGGGATGACACATTGATTCAGGTTCAGAATCCAAAGGTCTCTGACAAACTGTAAGCTCTTCACACTCTGTGATGGAAAAGAATTACATTTCTGATCGTTTTGCCCAATTCAAGCCCCTCTGGATGCTAAATGGGTAACATTCATCTAGTAAGCTCACATTGGCAATATAAAAACACTTTGGTTTCTTTAAACGCTTGCACTATAAATAATGACATGATGATTTGAATCAGAATAAGCAAGGGACTGGCAAATCAGTCACACCTGTAAAAACACAGGTTTAATATCAATACCTGCACCATTAATAACATGCTACTAATAAAATACTGCAAGGGTGAGATTCAGCTAACCAAAGAGAGGCAGGCATTTTGGGGTGGAATTCATCCCAGCTGTTAGGATGAGGTGAATGGTGCCCCGTCATCTCTCCATGGACTATGGAGTGAACCCAGGGCAGTGCTTGGGGTACATGATGGCAGCTGTATGGGAGCAGTTGGGTGGCGATGGGCACCTGGACCTGTCCACCCGCTCTATGTGGAGGAGAATGCCCTGCTGACAAACTCCACAGCAGACATGGGCGCTGCAGTCCTTTGCACAGGGATGCACTCCTGTTCGCACAGGTTTATTCACAGATTTTTTCAAATGTAATTCCCTTACAGAAGTCAAACTGCGAACACCTGAGTTTGGGTTCCTCCCCAGAGCTGTTTCACAAGGAACTTGTGCTTCCTTTCCTGGAGTAGACATTTTGCATAGGGAAACACCCATCTAATTTTACAACCCAGATTCCTCATTCCTATATATATTCAGATGTTCAAGCAGATAGTTCTCACTGAATAAAAGTTGTTATGATTTTAGTTTACAGATACATACTGGAAGCAACCCTGGAAATCTCAGCTGCTCCTCTTCTTCCTCAGTGGTGAGGTGAGGTGAGGTGAGATGAGGTGAGGTGAAGCAGGGAGTCCCAGTGCCACCATTTCCCTCCCCAGCGAGGGTGGTGCAGGCCACCAGTAGCCTTGGGAGTGCCATTTTGTACCACAACGGGGGCCTTTGAGGCCATGCTCTGTCCCCTACAACATGCTTAGGTTGTTGTTTGTGCATCTACGACAAATTGCATTGTAGAATCCCTCAAATATCTCCTGCAGACTGTATGAGGAGTGTCTTTTGCTGTGTGAGGAGCCCCTTGGCCCCCTGAGACGCACATAGCAGCAGTGTCCCTGGCAGTGTCTTCTGCAACACCGAGTGTTCTAGGGCAGGATGGTACCTACTGCACAGGCAAACACTGTGGCGTGACATGGTTACGTGGGCTTCCCTAAGGTCAGGCATCAGTCAGCAGCAGGGCTCTGGCATCCCTTCACAGCTCTGCTGTTTGTAATATGTATTATCAGCAGTGTGATAATGCTAAAAAATGGCTGCTTCTTTCTGAATAAAAGGAAAGTTGCTGCTCCTATCTCAAGGATAAAAGCCTGTCTGGCTGGAAATCAGTGCAGGGTGCTGAAAATGGGCAGAGCAGCTGAACAAAGCATGGCTCAGTGTGTCCCCAGAGAGCAGCACTTCAGTTCCCCAGAGCAGAGGCTGCTGCTCTGGCACCAAGTGAAGTGGATGTCCCTTTCCCCTCACCACCATGAGCAATGGTGGAAAACCTGACCCACGCTTGGTCGTGGGACTGCCCAAGCTAGCCAAACAGTAATGCCCAGTAATGGTTGACTGCGATGATAACCAGCCAAATATCTTGTTTTCACGCCTTACTATTGATTTCTCAGCTCTGCCTCCTCTACTGGTCCAGCACCCCAAATCCTCTTCCTTCACCTGCATTTATTTGACCTTGCTGAAACTTGTGACCCTATCCTCTGCATATTACCTGTGATACAGCAGCAGGAGGCTTTTCAGGAGGTCTTCAGAAGTTTTTAGGATGAGGGCAGTGGAATAATGGTGTTGCAAAACAGCCCGGGAGGCGAGGTGCATGAGAGAACTTGGATCTCCAACTCAAGAGGAGAGACAAACACAACAAATCCTGTCTATTTTCATGGTGAAAAGGGACAGTGTGAAATGGTAATATTTTTGTTCTGTAGCCATGGTATGAATTCTGCAAAATGTGGGACCTGCCTTCTGAAAGGTATTCAGTGTCCTTCAAGTTGCCATTTCAGTGAGCTCACCCCTCAGGACCACGTCCTTGCTGGATCTGTGTGTCCATACATGCACATTTCCCTAGTACAAATCAAAAATCCTTCCATTTAAAAAATTCATAGAGCCTCACAAAAACCTATGGGAATATCTGGTTTTGCATGCAAATATTTACCAAGTAAAAATGGATACTTTTCCACAGCTCCTAGTCCTAGGCTTCTGCAGAGAAACTGCCAACTGTACATGCATGCTGGTTTGGCACTGGTGCAGCACATTCCCTAGAGAGTAGAACGAAACCACAAACTACTTTCCCTTGTGAACCCCTTTCCACGGCACAGGTGAAAGCGTGTTGAACTCACCCTTGCCTCCTAGCCTGGCTGTTTTCTAAATGTCATTTGAAAGTCTCACCCCCTCCTTCCTCTGCCTGTCCCTAGTTTTATCCCTCTTTCAGGAGGCAGCCATCAGCAACAAAATCACAATGCAGGGCTTGGCTGGCTGCGTGCATTCAGCAGCTGCTCTGTTCCAAGTTCTGGGCAAGCCACAGCTATCCAGATTCCCACTTGTCCTATGTCTTCTGCCTCAGTTGCAGTACAGCATCTTGAGCTAGAAGGACCACTAATTGACCAGCTTGGACGGGTTGCCAGCACTGCAGTACAGTCAGCCTGCTGTCCCCAGTTGTCTGTGCCTTTCTCCCCTTCGCTACACTTCCAGCCCTTCCTGATCCAAAGCTTATGACATCTTCCAAGTCCTCCTTGCATTCAAGACTCTAATTCGGCATGTGGTATGCTGTGCTTTTCCAGCAGGCTGCTTTTTGTCATTATCTCTCCACCCAAGTGAATGTTCAGGATGGGTATGTTCTTTCTTCAATTATTACAGAGAACTAAAATGTAAGCAATAAAGAGTAAAGCCAGATTTTTCTAATACAAAACATCGAGCAAAATCTTTGCTTTCTCGCATAATTATTAAGAAAGAGCTACAAGCCCGGAAATAAAAATACAGTTCTCTGTCTTAAAATATGAAGTAGTGTTTTCTTACAGGATAAGATGTGATTTAAGTTTGCTTTAGCTCATTTCTTCACTGTGTTGTGCTGACATGATTGTTCAAAGAAATTGTGCTTTTGGAAGGAAAAGGTTAAAGTTTGCTACTGATATTCATCAGGAGATGGATATTTAATCTTTAATCTCTTGTTCTAGGCCCCTACTTCGGATCAACTCATTATCCCGAATAAACGATGTGTCATTCCCATTATTTATGTTTCACTGCAGCCAAAGTATCTGGACCTCGTTTTGGTAAGCACCATTCATTTCGACCCATTCAGTATTAATCTCCCTGCTAACATCTTTCCTGTCCTATGTGCTGTCCCCTATTTGCTTTTATGTTTTCCGCAGAGTGTTTATAAAAGGATAATCTTTTACAAAGCAGACAGAATTTTTGTGTATAAACTGCTCTGTTTGAATGCCTCATTGATATACCATCTAAACTGAAGTGTTCAGCAAGATTAGTGCATCCACTGAGCCACTGAACTGGGTAAAAATATGGGAACTGCTCCTTTCTTTATAGCGAGAGAGGGTAGCTAATGATGCCATCTTCTTTTAAATAGGATACTTTTAGCAGATGGACTCAGAGAATATGAATACATTCCACAAATAAAAAATAATCAACAAAGGAGGTAGCTTATTGTGACAAATAAAATGAGAAAAAGGCACAAAACGTATAGATTATGTAAAGATCCTGAGCCAGCTCCCATCTGAGTGAAGCTGGGGTAAATGCAGAATAATTCAGTCAAAATGACGTGAATTAGTGGGTTTTTTACATCATTGTCGCTCACATCAGGATCTGGTCTCTTTGTGTTGTAATTGCCGACGACTTCAGCTAGGATAGGGACTTGCAATGCCTTGAAATGCAAATGATGCATTTTCTCTTTCTCATGCTGATATAAATTTCCAGTCAGAATGTTTTGAGCACGATCCCTTCCTTTTTCCATGAAATAAATAAATAAATACTGCCTGGCACACATAACGTGCACTTATTTCGGCTGTCTCCTTTGCAATGTGTATCTGGTGACATCGGGTGCTACCGACACACCCTCCGAGATGCCGGCACTTTATGTTAGAAGAACACAGTATGCAAGTGAATCTGTGCCCATATTCCCACATTTAGACGGGAAAAAATCCCAAACAGACATGTGGTAGTATCATTTGAATGGCATAGATTCTTAAATACATTTGTCACTTTGTACGCTTGCCAGCTCTTCTTTGAAGATATAAACCACCAAAACACTCCAAATTTTATCCATCATGACTCCGTCAACATGTAGCAATGTTTAGCATGTTATTTTAGTTAAATTGCACTATTGTTGTCCATCTATTATGACATAAACTAGGATTGGTGCCCTTGCATTAAAATGAGATGAAAACTGTAAGAAAGAGTTGGGAAAAAGAAAACATGAGAAAGTCATGCCGTTCATTTAGCAATGAAGGAACATGGGGAGGAATAGTAGGAAAGGCAAGAAGCACAGAAGGTATCAGATGCCCCTAGTTTCAGCTTTAAAAGGAAACACTCATGTTTATGAGGGGCTACATATTGGGCATGGTCCAGGACCACCTTTGGGGACCATGCGTAGAGAGGGATGAGACCTCTTTGGATGGCTCCCCTTGTCATTTTTAATTCACCCCTCCCACTGATGTGACCCAGACCTGACTTCTAGTAAGAAAACGCTGGATATGTCTATTTCTGGAGCCTGTCAACACCACTGCAAGGTTAGTGAGAGCAGTTTGTGGGTTGCAGACAGAGGTAACCCAGCTCACACACAGCTTATTGAATTGTCATTGCTCTTTGGAGATAGTGTATGTAATTCCGTACACAGAAGTGGTCTCAAGGAAATAATTGCCTGTTCAGTCCTAGGACGACTGGTAATAGGAAAAGGAGTCTGTCACTTTCTGCTTGCCTTTAGCTGAGGTTAAAATCTTTCTATTATAGCTGCTATCCAGTGCCTTGTGCATAGCGAGTGGGTGGTCCCACAACACAGGAGAGAAAAACTTGTCACCATATTTGGCACAAATTGGCCTACTTACCAGGGGGGATCAACATTGCACTACTCTGGAGAGAGCTGCTCTATCAGTGTCAGGACTGATGCTCTCCAGTGCGCCGTGTTCAGCAGTCAAATTTTTTGCAAAAGGGAGTGCGGTTCCCACTGTGGGGGCTAGACATCCAACAGTGTAAACCAGAAGAGATTTACCAACAACCCCCTGACAATTTCTGATGTTTTTCAGCAGTGGAGATATGATCTATATAGTAAATAAACAGAGCATTTTTTTCTTCCAAAGGTGATCAGATGTAACCTTCCTGGCCTAAAAGTTTTAGTGAAATAACATTGCTCGCAAGCATAATTTGTTGCCTAACAGTTTTGTGTCACGAATCATCACGTTCCTGGAAACCCCACAGGAAAGACCATTTCTGTAGGCATCAAACTCATTGTACAAGTGATACAGAGCTGACTTGTGCCAAGGCAGGGTGTCCATGGCTCTGGAATGTGTCAGATTTGCTGTACATGTGCAGGTCAACTGCACGGTGCTTTGCATTAGCTTAGATCCAGGATGCAGCAGTCTTGTCACTTCTAGAGCCATCATGTTGGCAGGCCTCACTTAGAGAGATTTTTCCCAAGCACCAAACTCAAGCAGTGAAGTCCCGATGGAAAAATATTTGTAAATAATTCTAGGTGTAGCAGTGTGGGGACAGGTTTCTTGGTCACTTATTTGCACTTAATTAAACTACTCTTCTCACTTACTCTGTGCAGGGGAATTTTTCTCTGCCTGACTACATGGTGAGACTGAGATGAGACCACCAGGTGTTTGGTAGACAATTTGTGGCACTAGGTCTGTAGTAGAACAAGAGAGACAAAAGCAGGATGAGTGAGAGAGGACCAGAGACAGACTAGCATTTCAATTCAGCTGGATCCAAGTAGACCTACTTTAATAGAGACAGGCAAAGCAAAGAGTTGAGGAAGTACCAATAGGTAAAATACTCTATGCTCTCATGCGTACATGCGTAAGATGTCCAAGCATGATTAACATCCATAGGAAAATTAGAACATGCTGGTAATAGGTGTACAAATGTAAGATCAAATAGCATACACTGAAGAGATGATACTATATAGTATGCTACAATAGGATATGATATGATGCAATGTGCCTCTTTTGCAGCAGACATTGGACACACCTCCTAGGTGTAGAAATGATCCTTGTTGGAATAGTCTTTGCTGTAAGGAAAGGAACATGTCCAGCACCAAGATACTCTGGTGGTGGATCTGTATCTCCCTGCATCTCCCTGACTGCTGATTAGACATGTCTGTGCTGTAAGGCAGGAGAATGAGCAACTGATGTGGGTGGGCTAAGCCCATTTTTTCCAAAGAATCCCCGTCATGCCTACATAAGGAGGTGGGATGTCCATGTGGAGGCTACATGCTGCCCTCCTTTTTGCCATGAATGATTGTGGGTAGCAGGAGACAGATCTGGCTGTCACTAATGGAGATTACTGAAAGCGCTCATTGCTCGTAGTCTGAGAATACACTCGCAGAAATGCTAAGCAATGCCTTGAGTTGATCCTGACCTGTACTGGCATCCCTGGTGCGATGGCTGTGAGTTATGGTGGTGCCTGGGATGAGGCAGTTCCCACATTGCTCTTTCCACACATCTGGTCTTAAACACACAGACATGTAGGCAATAGAGAGGAAATGGAAGGAAGAGAGGATGCTGTAGTGACAACGGATCTTTAAAGACCAGGTTATCCCATCTCCTCTGAGCCATGAAATCTGTCAGAAGATAGTGTATTTTTAGGAACTGGCTGTAACGCTAAGGCAGTATATCTTGTTGGTATAAGGGCCCGGAGATCTAGGCACTAACACGATTAATACCATGTCTCAAGAAAAGGGATTTCCCACATTTATATTGCTCAGAAATAGCTTTCCATAAATTTGATGTGAGCACTTGGCAAATGAAGCAGCCATCAAATACCAATAAAAATATGTTTTTGATACCTGCAATATACACCAAAAGAACCAGAGAACATTAATATTCCAGAAGGACTCTTCAGGTATCCATACAAACCGGATGTTACGGAGACTATGTCAGGGTTAAGAGGTTCAGACCTTTACCCGCAGTAAAACTTGCATTGTAAAATTTCTTTCTTATTGTGAAAAATCAGGATTTCACACTAACAGCATGGTTGAAGTGAGTGCTGACTGACCAGGTGGCTCCAGCATGCCCGGGATGCATTTGCTCTGTCAAGCCACATGTGGGAATGCTCTCCTTGAGGATCAGTCTGGGGTTTTGGCAGTGAGGGGCCAAGTTCCCCTGTCTCCCAGCACCTGGGGCAGCCTGAGAGGCAGGGGATGTCTTAGGGGGAGAGGGGTGCAGCCATTCTTTGTATGCACGAAGCGGTGCAAAATGTTGCCACACACCCAGGGAAATCTCTTAAAATAGTATTCCTCATAGGACACCATTTTTAGCTCCCTAGGCAGTGTGGTTCCATTTGAGGGTCCAGGGGCTAATGAGTGCAACTCCTTTTAGGGACTGTCGAGGAGAGAGACTGCACTCACTTCTACCTCAGGACTGCGCTTTTCTCTTATCCCCTTTTCTCTGCTTCCCCCAAGACTTTCCTCTATAAATGATAAGTAATGAAGCTTTTCTGGGGGTCCAGCCTGGGATCACCAGCCCTGACCACTTCACTTTAAGAGAATAATTGGGAATGTTTCCTACAGATGCTGCCTGAGCACACAGAAATACCGGAGTGATAGACACAGCTTAAATCCCTAGACTGCCAGACAGATAAAGATGGTCTGTCCCAAAATCTGCCTATCCCTTGTATCACCATGTCAAAATGAAGCAGAAACCTTTCACACATCATCACTTCTGTTAGCTTAAGTCCAGATCCTCGCACCCTTATTCACAGTTAGTAATGCCTTACTGCACAAGTAGCACTCCTGGCTTCTCCAGGGCAGCTCCTGGAAGAAGAATCTATTTAAACCTGCAACTGGAATCTAAGTATCAAAGCTGCCACAATTTCTTAGCTACATTTAAGGCAGAACTACATTGTATTTTTAATTAATTTAGGAATCAATTCAGTAAAAGAAAATTGTACTTTTTACCTATCTGCCTCTTCCTGTGGGTAATAGTACTTTGAGGGCTCAGATAAATAAATATGAATGAGCAAATAGCTCTTTTTATTGCCCTCACCAAAGAATCCTGTTAGAGCTGGAAGGCAGGTTTTAAATCCAGAACAGACATTTGAAATTGTGCTGCCTTATGTACACAGCCCAGGCCACTCATTTTGCACCCACCATTTCACTTCATGGTATCATTTCACTTATGGGGATATTTCTGCACATTTGAATACATCCCTACACAAAGTGTTTTGCCAAGTGAGGTTTTTTTGGACCTCATTTGGAAAGCCCCCAAAGATCTGGCTTTCGGGTCTCTTCCGAGTTCAGAAAAAATTTCTGATGAAAGCTAAATCAGTTAACACCAAATTGGGTTGATAGGGGGATCCTTGTCTTCTCAGCTAACGGTATGAAACCAGATAAAGGGGTTGGTTTGACAGCTGAATAGATTTCCAGAGAGGGGTCATTTTCTCCCATGACCAAATTATATGATAGAGGTATGCAAGGGTATGTGTGTGCCTTTCAACAGCAGGCAGAGTCCAAGAGCTTACTTATCTCTAAACAGCTTCTCTGTGTCTAAAATAAAGAATGCAAAGTTTCTGGAGCAGATACTTTTTCTGTTTTGTCTTGAGTGACCAACTACACAAGGAGAACTTGGAGCCTTGTTCTCAGCAGTGATGTGTTTTCATTAGGGGCTGAAACATTGCAGCTTTCAGAGTCTTCAGCACCATGAAAGATTGAGCCTTTACAGTTTAACAGTGTAATCTTCATAGTGACTCCACACAATATTACACTAACCACCTCACATTGAATTTATTCCACAGTCGTTGAAGTATCTTGGTGCACTGTTGTTCTTCTGAAGTTGTCATTGTCTTTTTGGAAGTCTATGGGGAAAAGAAACTGTATGGTAAATCCCTTAGGGACAAGTTTTGGCTCCTTTGCACCAGCTGATGTGGAGAAAAGTCCCTGGTTCTTCCAGACGGTTAGTTTGTTGTCAAAGAACGCAATGACTGTACTATTTATTTACTATTTCAGTTTTTATGGCAACACTGGCATTCTCTCACTCTTTTTTTCTTCAGCAGTCATAAATATGGAAGAAGGATTCTTGGATTCTCTTTCTGTTGTGGTGAACTCCTTTTTCTTCTGTTTTTGCTTCCTCCTCCTTTTCTATGTCCTTTTTGGTAGATTAGAAGTTTTTATACCTTTCACATCACCTAATCAATGCGGTGGCTTAAGGTCTGGGTGTGGAGGCTGTGAACGTACCAAAGCTGAATTTCTTAGATACCTCTATCTTTTTTTAAGGAATTAAGTACACTGGAATTTGCTGAGGGAGAGGGAGGTGGAAGACAGTTGATTACTAATGGGATACAAATTCATTTAGCTCTATATTGGCTATCAGCGGTAGCACCTGATAGCTATTTGCATCTGAAGGTTGTTGCTGGACTGTGTGAAGCAAGCTTATGGTTTCCAACCATATGTGCACCACGACTGCGTGCAGAATCACTGTTTACATTTCCTTACCCAGTTTCAACAAAAAAGCAGAGGGGAATTTTCTGACCTAGCTTTTGGTAGTTAGTAAGAGTTCTGCCATTCAGTTCTGGACCCGACCTGAGTACACACAAAGACTGAACTTCTGAAAGGCCAGAGAGGAACCTCTAGGGTCAGGGGCAATGTACGCCACAAAACATTGTGCTGCTCATATCTGTATTTTGGGTAACAGCCCTGTGGTTTTTAATCTAGCTCTCTTGTTCATTTTTAAACATGTTAATAGATGTTGGAAAGTAATTTTCTAGTGGGTTACTGACAGTTAAGAAAGTTCTGAATAGCTGCAGAGCCAAACATAACAAAATACTAGCATCTGATAGAGACACATTTTAATACCCATTGACAGCAAAACCCTTACAGAATTCCATGGATGAAAAACAGGAAGGTAGAACAAGAAACACAACCTTCTGATTTACAAGTGGAACTGTGTCTTCTTTAAAACAGCGTAATTTCTGATGCTTTACTTTGAAATTGAAGGCAGTGTTTTAACACAGATTGCATAATCTCTCCACACGTTTTTATGACTTGCCATTACAGGTGTCTGCTGTGATGGCTAACTCCTGTAGCGAAATTGTTGACCTACATACTTTTTAAAGAGTACCTCATTTCTTCTACTGGGGTTGATCAGGAGCTTTTCTGCACACTATAAAGTTTTGCTACATCCCTATCCCTTTTGCAGAAACTAACTACTTACCATATATTATGACTACTGACAGGGTGCAAGTTATTAAAGTTAAGTAACTGGTACAAGGCTGATGTAACTGGCGTTATTATGCTCAACTATATTACCAAATAAAATACATAAGAGCTAAAGCAATCCACAATGACTGAAGCAGGTATAATACCCAGAATTAAGTAGGTGACAAGTGGGAGTAGGTTCTCTCTCAGTGAGTGGCTGTGTGATTTTGAACAAATGTGTACCATGCTTATATTGCTCTTTACTATCATAGGATAGAATCACAGAATAGTGATCACCAAGGTCATCAAGTCCAACCATTAACCTAGCACTGCCAAGTCCACCACTAAACCATGTCCCTCAGCACTACATCTACACGTCTTTTAAAGAACTCTGGGCTGGTGGCTCAACCACTTCCCTGTTCCAACGCTCAACAACCCTTTCAGTGAAGAATTTTTTCCTAATATCCAATCTGAACCTCCCCTGGCGTAACTTCAAGCCATTTCCTCTTATCTTATTGCCTGTTACTTGGGAGAAGAGACCAATCCCCAATTCCTTTCAGGTAGCTGTAGAGAGCACTAAGGTCTCCCCTCACCCTCCTTTTCTCTAGGCTAAACAGTCCCAGCTCCCTTAACAACTTCTCATAGGACTTGTGCTCTATACCCCTCACCAGCTTTGTTGTGCTTCTCTGAACACACTCCAGCACCTCAATGTCTTCCCTGTAGTGAGGAGCCCAAAACTGAACACAGTACTCAAGGTGGAGACTCACCAGTGCCGAGTACAGAGGCACAATCATTTCCATAGTCCTGCTGACCGTACTATTTCTGATAAAAGCCAGGATGCTGTTGGCCTTATTGACTACCTGGGCACACTGCTGGCTCCTATTCAGCTGGCTGTCTACCAACACCCCCAGGTCCTTTTCCTCTGGGCAGCTTTCCAGCCACTCATCCCCAAGCCTGTAAGGCTGCATGCAGTTGTCATGACCCAGATGCAGGACCCGGCACCTGGCTTTGTTGAACCTCATACCATTGGCTTCAGCCCATTGATCCAGCCTGTCCAGATCCTTCTGTAGAGCCTTTCTACCCTCAAGCAGATCAACACTACTGCACAACATGCTATCATCTGCAAACCGACTTACAGTGCACTTGATCGTCTCATCCAGTTAATTTGATAAAGATATTAACCACCACCACTCTTTGGACCTGGCCATCCAACAGATTTTTACACAGTAAGTGTATGCCCATCCAAGCCATGAGCAGACAGTTTCTCCAGGAAGTATCAACCAGGAGGTGTTTCTCCAGGGAAATGGTGTCAAAAACTTTACTAAAGTCTAGGTAGACAACATCCACAACCTTTTCCTTGCCCACTAAGCATGTCACCTTTTCATAGAAGCAGATCAGGTTTGTCAAGCAGGGTCTGCCTTTCATAAACCCATGCTGACTGGGCCTGTTCACTTGGTTGTCCTGCATATGCTACATGATGGCACACAAGATGATAGGCTGCATAACGATCTCTGGTACCAATGTTAGACTAACAGGCCTGCAATTCCTTGTAATTCCACCCTGTAATCTCCCTGCAGCCCTTCCTACAAGGGTAGATAGGTATCACATTTGCTAGCCTCCAGTCAACTGGGACCTCCCCAAGTAGCCAGGACTGCTGACAGCCCTATAGACTTGAGTGTGTCTAAACGGTGTAGTAGCTCACTCACCATTCCCTCTTGGATTATGGGAGATTCATTCTGATCCCCATCCGTGTCATTCAGATCAGGAGGCTGGGTACCCAGTGAACACCTGGTCTTACTATTACTATGGTGCAAATTAAACTGGTGAGGCATTGTTCCGCACCTAGGAGAGGAAACAGGACTCTGTCCCTGCAGGCAGAGCCTTGTTCCACAATGAATTTTACTTTCATTGTGACATTTTGAAGGTACTACATGGTAATGACACATTGCTCCAGTAATTTTTGTACAATGTCTCTATGAGATCTCTCCATCTGTCATGACAGCATTAGTCTTGGCATCTCTGATGAAAGAATCAAAATTAAAAGGGAGAACAAAAAGTCAATTTCTAATGGGTTCCAAATACCCATATCTTACAAGCGTGAATTAAATATTGCTCTCATCTTGCAGCCTTCCAGCCATATTACGTGGATAAAACCCCTCAAAACTATTTAAAATTAAAAATCCTGTTAAAAGCTGAAATATATATAAAGTAAAATAACATTCAGCTGTTTAAACTAACCTGTTGATAGGCTGTCAGCTGTCATTTGATTTTCACTTCATTTGAATTAATAAAAAGTAAACCATAAGCATCATGATTTACAGTAATATAAAAGCTATTATAAAGGACCTTCATCATAAGCTTCTTTGTCATAAAGCTATTGTATCTTACTTTCAATCACTAAACACTGTTAAAAACATTTCCTAATACAATACCGCCTGATGCAACATAGAAATTCCTTTGCTTCAAAACTAGCTATAGGGGCATATCTTTGAGTCTCTAGAGACAAATTGGAAGTTTATTCTTAATAAATAGTGTAAAAAAAAGTATTTGCATGTTAGTTTTTTTCACCTTTTCTTGGGGCTACGCACACACACACACACCCCCCTACAGACATCCCCATTTCCCCACCTCCCCTCCCGCTCAGGTTTACCCACAGCCATTAAAGTACCTTTATGCTTCCCCCTTTATTTTAAATAATCCTTGAACAAACAACATCTAGCTAGTCAAATACACCAATTTGTTCACTCCTATGAAAAGCATCATAGACTTTATATTGACCTCAGTTTCATATCTCCTCTTGAAAATTGTTTTTCCTTCTCCCAGATTTCCTGCTTTTTGGAGTTAATAATGCCATGAAGAAAGAGATGAGTTGCTGGGTACCTAATGCTACTTCCTTTGGGGTTTCCTCACCCATGTTTGTGAATAGTCTCTCTGCCTTCTGTCTGTTCCATCTGGTCATGACAGTGTCACAGTTGCTCACAGAAGACATGATGCACCTGTCTGGCCCTTGCAGTGCTCCTCAGGTGCCTACAGAGAGGAGTGTAAAGAGAGAACTGAGGAGAACCCAGGCTCCACAAGATCCACAGGACACAGCACTTCTCCCAGCACTCTCCCCCCAGCATCTCCAGAGTGCAGGTAACTACTCAAGCCGATCACCTCTGCTGCCCCCAGCAAGACTGAGGTCTGTCAGTCCCCAGAGATTTTCTCCTTGAACTGGTCCTGCACAGAATAGCTCCTCTAATGTCACCTGAGAACCAGAAGTATGCTGTTTGATCCTTTTCACATGTTGTCTAATCTCTGGTAAACAAGGGCAGTAAAAGTTCCCAAAAGAGCAATGGGACATACCTCATAGACAATAGCTACAAGCAGAAGAGTCAGGGGAATGACTGGGTACATTCCTGGGCTTAGACATAATTCTAAACTCCTAAAGGACGCATAACTCTGTACTTCTAAAGGGATGTCTGGCTCTGGAGCGTGACACAACTTACAACTTGCTGTTCACATGTGATGATAGGAGCCCATGTGCAAGCAATATCTGCCACAAGTCTGCTCCATAAGTGTGACTCCACAAGTCAGACGACAGTGCATCTCATCATATTGCTCAGCAAGGACTGACAGCCTTATCCTCTGCTTTCTCCGTGGCATCTGTAAAGATTGAGGGCAAGAATCAAGGCTGTAGATGAGCAAAAGAGTGGAGAGGTATGCCACCAGTGTGTCCTAACTGCAGTGTCTCTCCCATCAGGAGACAGAGGACAATTGGTGCCAGAGGTCCCATCAAGGGAGGCAAGAAACAAGAGCAGCCAACCTGAGAGGAAGCACTCTGAGTACTCAGCCCATAACACCCCAGGAGAGGACACTTCCATTTCTAAGCATTTCAGAAAGAGTCCCACAGGCTCCCCAGCTGAGTACCTCACTGAGCCTGGTTATGTGCAGGCTATATGTACAGTGGAGAGCCCGTGGAGACAACTTACACAGCCTAAACATTGGCTGTCAGAACCCACAGCCAGAGGTACAGGCTGTATCTGATGCTGGAGTCATTGGTTGGTAGGTAGGATGGCGGGCAGAGATGCCTGGCAGAGGAGGGCAGCTGCATGACTTAAGACCGTGATACTACTTTCCCTTCATGTTCTTTTGAAAACTGGGGCAACATACACTTTTAACAAAAGGACACAGTCCAGAACCTGGAAATGGGGCTAAGAAAAATTGCTAGGCCTCAATTTTCTTCACTGTATTTCTACAGATGTTCCTCCAAGGGCCCTCTTTGCTTTTCAGCTGCCTTCAAGGCCAGGCTACAACCTGGTCTGTGTTCTTTGCTTTTAATCTTTCTTTGGGTTTTCTAAGTCATGACTCACAGAGGGCTTTTAGGTGTCTTTAGGTTAAATGGACTCAGCTTGACTTAGGATGGCTACAGGAGAAGAGGGATACCTTCTCAGCACTCTGTAACAAAGCTATGCTCAGTGTGTGCTGGTCCCAGTGAGAAATCCTGGCCCACATAAAACTAAATTCTCTTGCTTTTCACTTCCCCGTGGGACAAGAAATGTGTGGTGATCTCCTTACCAGTGGGAACACTTGAAGATGTTCTATGTATGAGAACAGTTTAGCGTGAACAAGAGTTTGGACTAGATGTCCTCCTGAGGTTCCCCCCCCACCCCTATTTCAATCATTCTATGATCCTATCTATCCTATCTATCATGGATCAATGAAAATTTGGTATAGTCAAACTGGAGAAAACTATGACCAAACCCTTTGAGATGTGTTTTCAGTCTGGCAATAAAAGTGTGGCTGCTCTAGGACTTGCACAATATCCTGTCTCAAGGTCATGTTGGTGGTCTTTTGCATTCCAAAATTAGCAGTGACTATTCACTGCTGGAGGGCAACATGATTTCTCTGGGGTGAACTCATGAACATAAGCTCATAGCCATAAAGGACCTAGTTTGGGCCTCTAGGTATTTAACTGTGACTTAGTGAACCAGGTAGTGGCCAAGCTTCTGTATCATGGCATACTTCAGAATTATTTTTGTAGAATGAGGTGGAATTGTGATGTGAGAGTACCTAAAAAAACTGTGGTGGGCTGATGCTGAAGACCACCTCATTGCCTTGCCTATGAAGCAGTAAATTTGCTTCCTTCTTGGTTTGGTGCTCCCCAAAGCCTCCTGCTTCTTTTCTTGTCTGTCCTCACAAGTCAGAGCATGTCACGTCACAAAACTGATATAGCTGGGTATGCTACTTCAGGGTTTCAGCAGATCCTGTATTTGGAGTAGTTTGAAAAGTGTCTAGTGACTTTGTCACATGATTTCTCTGTAGTGTGAGACCAGCCGGCAAAGAGCCGTGAGCTCACATGTTTAGATGGCTTAGTTTGTGCATGCAGATAACGTGAATATCTGTTTGGCAGTGTTTTACAGCAACTGAACATTCCTGACGCTGCCTCTTTTCATCCTTCTGCTCCCCCTTCCTTAACAGCAGAATCAGCAGCTGTAACAACACATGGAGGACACTTGGCAGCTGCAAGACACAGATGCTGAGCTCTGTAATAAACTTCTCCTGTAGAAGAATATGAGTGCTTTTGCTGGCTGCTTAAAAGTCCTTATTGCTGTCTGACTCACTTGCTCAACAAGCAGTGTGCTGATAGCTGTTGGTAATCATGCTCGGGGTTATAAGGACCAATTTAATTGACCTGCTTTAGTCCTTTTGGATGCTGCCATAGCCCAGCTTAAATAATTTCTAAGTGAATTGCATGCTTTCATAGTAGATATTTAAGAATAAGGTATTGTGCAATGTTTTAGTGGGCCATTGTTTTTATATCTAGAGATAGGCAATAGGCCTGGTTTTGATCACAAGTCACAACAGTGCAAACCAGAAATAACTCCACTGTTGTTAAAGGGGTATAAGCTGTTGTAAAACAAATGTGAGTGAGCTCAGAGGTGAAGGAGAGCTTTAAAAGAAGCATGGGTTGCCTGCTAAGGAAATGGCATATCTTTAATATCTTAGAAACTGGTTTTTGTTGGAACTGGCCTGTGATATGGATGTGGATAAGGACTCATGGCAGCAGGCTAATGTTAGGATGGTAGGAAGGCTCATTTCAGAAAAGCCTTGCAGAAGTGTGTTTTAAGGAGACGTTTCAATTTGCAGAGAAGGGCCAACTTGGAAGGTTGTCCTGGAGTCTAAAGAGCACTGGGAAAGAAACCAGAAACAGACGCTTGTGGAGATAGAGGCAGGAACTGGGCAGCAAGTTTGGTACATGTCCAAGACAGAAAGGAGGGATGCTAGAAAGAGATGGTTGGAGATGCAAGCAAGACAAGAGCTTTAAACAAGGACCCACAGCTTAATCTCTATGTATAACATCAGGGGATGTGCTGAAAGAAAGTAAGTGAAGAATGGCATGGTCAGTGATGGGAAGAATGAAGGCTTTGGGCAAAAGTTCTTTCCCTCTCTAATGAATACTGATGCTATAACAAAGGAAAGATATGGCACCAGTGGGAGTAGGAATTAAAGCACAAGCACAAGGAAGGGTACAGAGTGAGGTGGACAGGACAGACCTCAGATTTAGTCAAACAGGTCTAAAGGGAGTCTGCCTCAGGTACATGGACAAAGGTAACGAAGTGCTCATGGGAGGGATTAGCTGGCAAACCATCACAGGCAACATTGTGATGGGTGTCTGCTACAGGCCACATGATCAAGAAGAAGTAGATGATGCCTTCTTAAGACAACTGTAATGTGACATTTGCAGTCTCTGGTCCTTCTGGGAGATTTGACCACCCTGATACCTGTTGGAGGGGCAACACAGGAGGGTACAAGCAACCCAGGAGGTTTCTGAAGTGCGTTGATGACAACTTCCTGACACAGGTGATTGAGAAGATGATGAGAGGAGGCACTCTGTTGGACTTCAAACTTAAAAGCAAGGAAGAACTGGTCAGGTAGATGAAGGTAAGAGCAGCCTTGGCTGCAGTGACTGTAAGATGGTAGAGTTCAGGATCTTGAGCAAAGGTACAGACAACAAAAAGTGGGACTAAAACTGTGAGCTTCAGGAAAGCAAATTTTGGCCTGTTCAGGGACCCACTTCAAAAATTCCTGTAGGATGCAGCTATGGAGAGAAGAGGGGTCCAGGAGAGCTAACTGATATTCAAGGGGTACCTGTTCAAAAATGGTCTATCAGGACACATAGGTAATCAAACAATGGTTCACAATGTTTGCAAGAACCAACTCCTAGTAAAGCTGAAACATGGAAAGAAAATATACAAGAGGTTGAAACTGGGAGTTGTAATCTATAAGAAATATAGAGACACTACCCAAGAATAGAAGTTTGAGGTTAGGAAAACCAAAACCCATCCAGAGTTGAATTTGGTGAGGGATGTGAAGAGTAAAAAGGCTTCAGTTCTGGGCTCTGCAGTACAAGGGAGACATAAACGTATTGGAACTAGTCCAACAAACAGTCAAGATGATTAAGAAACTGGAGTATCTATCATATAGAGGAGAGGCTGGGATAGCTAGGAGGACTGTTCAGCCCAGAGAAGGCTGGGGAGGTCATACCAATGTGTATAAATACCTGACAAAGGGGAATACAGAAAAATGGAGAAAAATACTTCTCAGTGGTGCCCAGTAACAGGACACGAAGCAATGGGCATACAATGAAATGCAAGAAATTCCATTCAGACATATGAAAAAACCTTGTTTACTGTGAAACACTGACACAGGTTGACCAGCAAGGTTTTGGAGTGTCTGTGGACATATTCAAAACCCAGCTGGACATGATCCTGGGCAACCTGCTCTAGTTGACCGTGCTTTACGCAGGGAGTTGGACTAAGTCATCCAAAGAGATCCCTTCCCACCTCAGCAGTTTGGCAATGCTGTTAATGTGCTAAAATACAGCTCAGGCTAGTGGTAGCTGATGGGAAGTATTTCACAAAGGGCACATCTCCACAGTACATGAGATGCAGTTCTCTGTCAGGGGAGAGGGGTCTAAGAGTGGACAAGGGCACAAGCACAGAAAAGGCAGGTGCTTCATCTCAGCCAGTGCCAGTGTCACCTTGGCAAGAAGCTACCACCTAATCTGTGCCTGAGGAGAAGACTCCTGTTTCCACTTCAGTTAGTCCTGTCTCCTTCATAAGACTGACATTCACACAAACATTTTTTAACTGGAAAAGGACAGCCCTATTTCTAATTTGCACAGGAGATTTTTTTTCTGTGACCTTTTTGCGTCCTTGTGTTCTAGCATTTGAAGACAAACAGCTGTCCCAAGCTTCAGTTGGAGGAGGAAAAGGAAGACACCATCAAGCACGAATGTTAGTAAGTCACTTTTCCTCTCATTGTCTGGTATATCTAGGATGATTTTTAGCCTGAGAACAATTATCTCTCTGATTCTCTTACACTTGATATTATTAACTGGTATTGGACATCACCATTTAAAAATTCCTTCTTAAAATACAAGTCTTGTTTCTCTTGATATACATTGAAAGCTGATCTGCTCCTTTGTGGCTGCTTGGTAAGTGTTTTGGAAAATAGCTATCAATACTGAATTTTATGTAACAATTGGTATCCTGTAATTTTATTATATTCAAGGATTCTGGATCTAAATATACTGCATCTAAAATTAATATAGTACAAAAAAGTCTAGTATTACTTGAAATAAACCATGGATTAAGAACAATACTAAAACTTTCACATAATAGGACTTAATACCTGTTTCAGCAGCGCTTTCATGCTGCTTTGCTTGCTTGAAAACATGAAGTATTTATTTTTAATTCATATTATCTCATTATTGCAGGTTTCCTTTACAACATGGCTCATTTCAGGCGTTAAAAAAAGCCTAGTGATTTTTATCTGAGTTTTAGATTTTCCAGGAGTGATCAGTCACACATATAGTACTAGTTAGAACTGATATAGCAATCTGTTTTTGTTTTTTCTTTCATTGCTTTTGTAGTCCAGCAGGCAAAATGTGTTGTGACAGTTGTCTCCGAGATGCAAAGATAAATGTGAAAAGGAGCCAAGGACTATTGTAACTGAACTATTCTGTTATGAAGCTAAGGTGACCACTGAGAACTTCTTACTCCCACTTCCATAATGACTTTCCAACACAAGAACTCCCAATATTTTACAAAGTAGGGTCTGATTTGGCAGATACAGTCTGAGATACATTTTTCCCTATGTGAGTAGCCACACTGAGGTATCAATGCCACCCACCAGCATGAAGATGCATACAGAAAGAGGATCAAAGGCTACAGGTGAGGCAAGTTTGGAAATCCAGAGGATTTGCTCACCAAAATCACGTGCTGTGGATATCCTGCCTTTAACTGTTACTGTCATGCATGCTTAGAGCTCTGGTATCTCTGTTCCTTCTCGTACTCAGGGTAGTTCTGTGGGTCATGTCTAAGCTGGTTGCCCAGGCTGTGTCAGGGTGCAGGGTTTCCCCTTGTTTACGAAGTGCTGGTTCTCCAGTCCTGCTGGGCACTTACACTCCTTCTCCTTTCCTGCAGTGACCTGGATGCAGCCTGGGAGGGTACAAAGACCTGAAGGAATATTCTGGACCCTTCAGCTCAGGTACAGTCTTAGGATCTCTGCTATGAGTTCAGTGTCTCGTTTGCATTGCATAAGTAAAAAGTGGTGAGCTGTCTGTGTGCAGGGAAAATTAAATTAAGCCTCTGTGGATTGAAGGTGTAATGACCTTTGGGGTCTCATCTTTATTGCCTATGATCACACAGAGAAGTACATAAATGAAAATGAGGGTTAGAAATTTTTCAACCAGGAGAAGAATAACAATATAGAAACTGAACATGAGGCAGCAGTAGTAAAGGAAAAGTACAAAGGAAGTAATGAAAGAGACTGGTGGTACATATGGAGAGGCAGGGCTGAGGAAGGGGTGTTGGTGGATGAGATACATAGTGAAGGGAAGCTGTTTGATCCCTTGTAGCTCCTGGGTCAGTAGCAGCTGCACCTGCAGTACCCGTAGGCTCTCTGTGCACTGGCCAAGGCAGTGGCAGTGTCGACTGCTGTGCAAACGTAGGCTGCCATTCTCCTGTGTATCACTGCATGAATCAAACATCTGGGCTCCAGAGATACCTTATTAGTGCTAAACAGCCTTGATTCAATTATACTACAAGATGCACACGGGATGGTATCTTTTGCACAGTCCCACACTGTGAAGGGCTTGTAGGAAGTATAGCTTATATATAGGTGGCAGAGAGCACAGAAACTCAATTATGCTTTTATTTCCAAGTTGGTCCACAATAGTGCCTAAAGGGGGTGGAGGTTGGAGTGTTTGTACAGCCTGATCCCAGGGCTAATTTGATTGATTCTGTGTTTCTAAGGTTCTCAGTCCCGTTTGCTCCACAAACAATACATCTACATAGAAAAAAATAAATTAGGGCATGAATTTCAGGCCTGGAGTTTGAAAGTCAGGACTTAACTACATGGCCAGAGCTACTCAGTTGTGCATCTGCAGTTTCTGCTGGTTTAAAACTCACTTTTCTTTCCTGACATAAGAAAATGGATCAGCAAAACCAACAGCAGTAAGGCTTTTGCAAAGAGCCGGGGTGCGAAGTGCACTGCCTGGGCCAAATTCCACACCAGATAATTCCATTGAGGCGATGGTTTCAACTGGGCATCGTTATCTTCACTTCCTGTCTTATACTGCAGCGCCGTGCTACTGAGCAGCTGCTGATTTCCTCCTCCCCTGGCCTGGCTGCATGTCATGGTGGGGCTGCAACATCTCCTCCCTGCTCTTTGCTTCGCTCACAGTTGTGTGTGTGGAATGGAAGCAAATGATGGAAAGTGCTTTGAATTCCTCTGTTGAGATTTACGTCTTCTAGTGTGATTATTTTTTGTTCTTATGGAGCAAAGTCATATTTTAAAAACTTTTCTGTTGTTTCTGCAGATCTGTCCTCCATTTCCATGGATACATGAGTGGTAATAAGGTAGCCAAAAGCTGTCAATTCCAGCCAGTCACTGGCTGCCCAGTGAGCAGTGAAAAGCTGCTGAAGTCATTAGTATTTTACACTTGAAAATAACACAATAGTTTTAACTTTTCTGGTACTCTTAGTTCAGGAATCCCCAGGTCTGGTAAATGAGCCACTACTATAAAAGAATTAATTAGGCCTCACAACAGCTTGGTGAGTGTTTTATGAGGGCATGGAGACTGGAAGCTCTGAAGTGACCTGTCAAAGGCCACCCCATGAACTAGTGGCATGGGCAAGGCAGGCATTCAGTTCACCCATGCAAACTCCCAGCTCACTGAGCTCATCCCTAAATGGACTAGGTGTATGTAACCTGCAAATCAAGTTATGGAAACATACTCATCCTCATCTGCTTAATGACAAATCATCTCTCCTTTTTTTTTTTTTTCCTTCCCCCGAGATAATCCAAGACATCTTTGATCTGGTGAGTTTCTGCTGCAGCAAGAGACATCAGATAATAGAAGGGCTGCATTCCTGCAGGATATGGCATATGCTAACTGTTCATTGAATGGGTTTCCCTGTCCATCATGTTGAATTTCTCAGTCAAGTTCTTGCTACTTCTTCTCTAAGGAAAAGGCTTCTGCCACTCTGACAGGGAGATTATTCCACAAGGATGAGAGATCATGTGTCATTCTTATCTCTGAACACTCAGTTATTTTTCTGGACATTTCCAATATAAAATCTCTCTTAGTTGTGTTTCAGGGAACAAAGCTAAAGAGAAAAACAGAGTAAAGAAGGGTTTTTTTTTAATGTCATTACAGCATGCTCAGGTTTTGCATGTTCTAATTTTCAGCATAGACACCCTATTTTTCAGCTTTGAACTTCTGCTCTAAGAGGTGACACATTAAGTGGTGATTCTTTCATTCTTGCACACTTACCTAATCCACTGAAACAAAAAAATCTTTGCTTGTTAAACAACTGTTTGGAGTAATTACAGAAGGTGGAACTGGGCCCATCGCAATTTACCTTGTGTGAATCCTCTTTTCTGTTCCTAAAAGACCCCACAGGTGAGTGACTGTGTTTGTCTATGGAAAGATTTTGAGTGTTTTGATAATATGCACTGCTCCAGTAATCCTTAACTCAGCTAACTTGCCATTATGCTTCCAAATTTACCAGGAGTACATCTGGAATTCCTTATAGTCTCTCATAATTATTATTAACCAAAAGTTAATCCCTGCAAACACTGTGGGGATTATCTAACTAACTTTTACACACAGCCCACCTAGGTTCAGCAGTTGTGTTTCTGTAAGTAACGATTACAGAGCCAGGCCCAGAAAAATATGATGGCATCACTCAAGTATCCCCAATCCCTCTGAGTCATTCACATGCATAGCCAATAAAATTGGTCCCAACATAGATAATAATGGTACTTTACCATTAATCTCTTTCCATTCTCAGAGGAAGCTCTTTGTTATGACCCTTTGTTTTGTCAGCCCTTTTCTAATCCTTAACAAAGACTTCATCCCTAGTCCTGTGATTATTTATTTCCCTTAATAGTCTTTTATGACGGACCTTATCAAAAGCATTTTGAAAATTCAAGTAAATTAATATCTTTCAGATCACCTTTATCTACTGGTTTATTAACTTTTTCCAAAACAAAAATGATGCACTTTTCAACATTATTAAATGGCTTGGCACAAGAGAAATATTCATACGTGTTTTGACAGCTACTGTGGTGGTTTAGCAGAGCTGTACTTGGATTACACTGTACTTCTGTCTGTACTTAAGAACTCTATTTAATTTTTTGGCATCTCTCTCTTCAGGTCAACCACTAGTTCAAGGTGGAAGTGATAAGTCCGCAGCATCTCAAGTGTGCTGGTGTTAGCTCTTGGGAAGTTGAGAGGAAGGAAATAACAGTCCATAAAGTTTTGATTGCTTGGAAAAGAAGAGTTGTTTGTTGAAAGTATGAGCAAAGCCAGCTGCAAAGAGTTCAGGAGTGAGCAGAATTAGTCCTGCATTGCCTGCTCCCTCAGACTAACTATTAATTGTCAGCATTTCATATTGAAGATTGAGTAGAGGAAAGGTATTTTTCTCAGGCCTGTTAGGAGGCTATGTTACATCATCCACTTTTTAGCTAGCGGAGAGTTCACTTTAAAGATGGATAGAACAGCATGATCCAGGATGGTGTGGCAGGGAAGGTTTTGGCAAAAATAGTGGCACTGAAGAAGTAAAATAAATGTGCCATGCTCTATTCCTCCCCCAATTTTAAAATATCAGCATTTTGCAAGCAATGGGCCATATGCTCCTAAGGCTTGCAAGCCAAAAAGTATAGCAACTTACTACAAAACCGCTCTCCAAATTCTACACACAAGCCAAAACCTCCTACTTGGTATGCTGCCGTCATGCCAACTTGCAGAACAGCGATTGGGCCTGAGCAAGGAGATCTGCTAAAGAATGGCAGGTTATGCACATAAGCACATAAAGGGAGATAGAGGCTGTGGCTGACTGGGGCTGGAGTCAGGAGACTTGTCCTGCAAACCCAACTGAGGGACAAAAAGCAAAATAAATTGCCACTGATAGCAAACAGATATTTCCAGATCAGTATGACCCAGCCCCACAGAGTGAAGTCAGCAAAGTCTCCTTGGGTTGCTCCTGCAGGGCTTTCTATGCAGAGGAAGGAGTGTGGACTTGCAATGCTGGCCCCATCTAGTCCACGCTCCAGGAGGAGCACGGTTCTTCGGCATGGACAGCCATGGCAGGGTGGCTACAGTGACTCTAATCCTGCCATCCTGTTGAATGGGAACCATCCTGCATGCATATGGTGTTCAGAAATAATTAACTAATACTGAAACCAGATTCCTGAAGAATATTAATGCTGCCCAGATATATATGGGCAGCATATATTCACCTGTACCTCATGGGATTGTCTGTCTGCCTGTGTGAAGCAGTTAAGGAGACGTCTTTGTTCAAAAATTTTCTGTGTGGCAAAGAAAGGCGGGAGTTAGTCCCATCAGTGTTAGTTTGCTCTCAGCAGAAATGTACATTTTACTGTGGCAAGACTAGTAATTTTGGCATGTTCAAGTACCGGGGAAGGCCACCTACAGATGATGGACTCATGGGTGTTGTCTGAGACCTCACAAAGATGTCTATTTCCCTGACCCCTTGGTACAAGGCTCTCCTGTATTTTCCATATTCTTCTCTTTCTCCATGACAGAGCATCTGGAGAGTACTTTATATTGCTCCAGGGATAATCCCTGCGATATTTTAGCCATTGGCTAGCTCAGAGCTCTCCCCATCTCTGGCTGGTACGCTGCATGCTCTCTGGCAGCGAGTTTAAAGCAGTACAGATGCTCAACCTTTCTGAACATTTTTGTGGGCTCAATATGATAAAAGAGAGGTAAAGAATGTCTGTTCAAGGACCTGTACTTGCCACTATAGGCAGAGTGAATTGGGGTAATAAAATCACAGATAGGATGTATGGAGTGGAGCATATGCTCAATCTCCACCAGGAGCGAGCCAACTGCTGCTGGGAGGATGGGGCTGCGAATGGCCTCCGGACCAAACACTTGCTCGATTTGCACGCCTGCTCGGCTGCTGGTGGATCCAGCTGCTCCTTCCCCTGGCTGCCTTACACAGCCATGGGGACGCTCATGCCCGGGCACAGAGGGGCAGAGCAGCTCCTTGGGGACTTGAGAGCAGGGAAGAGAAAAGAACCTGGTCTGGGAAAAACATGTTCACTGGCCCCACAGCTGTAACAAAACACTGCAGGTAAAGCTGATACATCATAGCAGGCTGGTACTTGAACGAGAATTTTCTGAGACATATCTTATGCCAGGTATTTCAGAGTGCAGTTTTCTACTTCCAGTAAATAGTAGTTTCTACCTCTGGTATTGTTCCTTGAAGGCTGGCGCAGGAATTCCCAAAGGCATGAGTTGGGAGAAGAGGAAAGCTCCGTTTCCTTTAGTAGTAGTTAATTTAAGCCTCTACTAAATACTGTTTTGCACCCTGAATGTGTCAATTTCAACAAGGCAGTTACTTCTCCCCCCTTAATGGAGCAACCAGTGCTGTGCTCTCCTGAGAGGACCACAAATGGCAGTTATTGTGATTTTATGGGGTTGAGATACAATTGTGCTCTTGTTGTCAAATCTTAGAGGAGAAGACAAAATGTACTATTTTAAGCATGTAATTTTGATAACAATAATAATAATTTTCTCCAGAATGCCTTTTTTTTTCTTTTTTTATGTTGGTATGAAATAAAAATTTAAGAGCAATAAGAATATGTATGGAATTTTCTCATCCTAAAATTTATGTTAGTCTATTTTCTGTAGCTAGTAATCAAAAGTCTCATGCACGTGTACATGAAACTTTGGTTTTTCTGGATTGGTCTTTTTATTTCTTGGGAGTTGGCCATCATTACAGTGGGCCAGAGCTATGAGTCAGGGCTGCTGTTTCCTATCCTGAAGTGAGGAATCTCTCTCAGGAAGTCCTGTGTTGTGCTGGAGATCAGAGCAGGTGATAATGGTCTCATCTGGCTTAGAAATTTATGAGAAGGAGATAAGACATGTAATGGAGTCATTATTTTGTTTCAGTCCATTCTTCACATTGCAGCACTCAGAGACGTTAAAGCCGTGTGGTGACCAGATGGAAGGAGAAGGAAATGGGAAAAAGCAATAGGACAGCTTCCCCTTTACTAGTAAGAAGATCCTGAACAGAAGCAAAAAAATGCTGGGAAAATACATCAATAATTTTATCCATACAGTTGCCTGTAGAAAGAAGTATAGGCTATGAGAACATGTGCCCTAAACTAAGAGATGGAAAGAGGGGGGAAGGGTCAGAGTGTATGGGCTAAAAATATGAGAAAAGATGATGCAACAACCCCTAGAACCTGAATTAACTCTATTTAAGGTATAAACATCAGAAGAGACTTCTGAATTCTCATATGAAAATGGAAGAACGCTCAAGGAACATGAACTTGGAAATAAGATAATTAGGGCTGAGAAAAAGATGAGAGAAATAGATGACATTTATGTGAGGTTTAGAAATATTCCAAATTGAAAGAGTTAAAAAAAAAAAAACCTCCTCCAATTTTCATGTAATATTCCACATGTTTCATTCAGAACTCTGGGACTCAAAATTGCCAGCGCATCCAGGTTCAAATTTTTGGCTTATTTTCCAAGGTTTTGTTTTCTTGTTCTCTTTAATTCCATTCCTAAATGTCTGTTTGCTAACTCTCGGTTTCTATTTGGAGCTGGGCAAAATAATTTCTTCCATCAATTCTTAAACTTCCAATCTATCTTCTTTTGTGGCTGTGAGAGGAAAACATATTTTTAAGTCATTAGAAAACTGCATTTGCTTCAACATAATATGTTTATTTCATTGTGGACTTGAAATTAATTTTAAGATGACATTTTCAAGGTAATATGTACTAAAACTTTATTGCATGAGGAAATACTGAACACTTGAGTTGCTTAACCTAGTAAAACTAAGATGGAAAGGGGATATGAGGAGTTTTCATGAAGATATTTAGGAGCTAAACTTGAAAGAGAAAAAGAATTATTTGAAGAATAATACTGGCATGAGATCAAGTGGATGCAAGCCAATTATTAATACATTCGGACTGGAAATTTAGAGAGAGATTTCCATCCATCAATCCAAGAAGTGATATTCTGGTAATGGGAGCAGAGCAATTCACTGGTTTAGGCTGCAGTTGGGTACGCTGATGAAAACGATTGTATCGCAGAATTCTTAGGGACAGAAAATGAGGCTTGTGATGTGGATCAGTTGGTGTCTGATGTTTAGGTGTCAGCAGCTGAGTTTGAAAAGAGACCTGGTTGTTTATTTGCACCATTGCTTTATTCTATTAATCACATGCTTCAGGACTTTTGTTTGGAGTCTGCGGAGGTCAGTAAGGGTCATTTTTACTTTTCATTTATGCATTGCTAGACTTCTAGGTTGGTCTCTTTCACCTCTGAACCATGAAAAAGCAGGATGTGGGCTTGGGCCACTAATCTTTGCACGTATCTTACTCATAAACTCATTTAAACTGATCACCAGATTTAAGGTAAGGAAAGAATTTCCCTGTTGATCAGATTGTCAGGAACTACTGCAGAAGCAGGGATTGTCTTCACCTGTCTTAATTTCTTAGGATTTCACCTAACGGTTTCCTTCTGTTACAAGGATGTAGGCTATTGACAGTGCATTGGATCTTGCTTTTTTGTTTCCTGGAGCTCATTAAGTTTGCAGCTGTTTTATGATGAAGTGTAAAGTTTGTTACAGATTGCTGGGGAGCATTCTGAGGCCAGTAGAGTGTGGGGACACAGGGCAGGATGCCTGTGGACTATCCAGTCTAATCATCTGTGAAAGTCTACACTTGCTGACCCAGCTGACCCTTTCTGGCTTTATTTCCTGCATTACTTTTTTTTTTCTTTTTTCTTTTTTTTTTTTTAATATGTTTCCAAACGTCAATTTTAATTCAATCTGAAATTATTTGTCTTTCATGATGTGTCAAACTGGCCAATAACTAGAACACCACTGAAAATCTGACCTGGTCACACAGGAGCCCCCTCATGCCCCAGGTTCCTCCATGGCCTTGAGTTAGATATTGGAGCCTGTGGGCAGTGTGGACACAGCAATCCCTCTGAAGCCAGAAACCAGGAAATAGGCTGCAAAATGGGCTGGAGCCCTACCTCTACCCTGCCTCTCATTAGATCAGGCAGCCCAGTGGACCGGCTATCTGAGCTTCTCAAAATTTGTCTGCTGCCGATCAGAAACGAACCATCCTGAGTCAGGCTGCAGAAGAAGGGAAGCAGCTGTATTTCAGGGGGACACCTCTGAGGGTGATGTAGGTCAGGCATTGCTGCTGGCTTGGGGCTCAGGTGGAAATCACTGTCAGCCCTAAAGGAATGCTCAGGGGAGGACTCAGACCTCCTGCCCACCTAAGGAATGGAGGCGGTGCTTGGGGAAGGGGACAATGTAGGGATTTAGGGAGTGGGCAGGCAGGACAGAGTCCAGCTCTCATTTTTCTGACCTGACTCTAATCTGTGGAGCCACTTGCTGCACCAGGGGTGGCTCTGACACAAGGAAGCATCACAGAGCAGCTGGTGAAATCTTGCTGATGAATTATCTTGAAGCTACCATTGTGCAGCAGCTTAGCAATTAATCAAGGAGGAAGATGAACCAAAACTGCATTAGGTCTGTAAGATCCCGGTACTCTGCTTTGTAACTTGCACATGCTAAACACATAAAATGGTTATGATGTCTTCTTCCTTCCCCTCCAGTCTAAAAAGATAGTAAAAAAATTATCCCCTTGCATGAAACAGACAAGTAAGCTGCAATGATTTCTGTGGTGCACTGTTTTAATTTGTGCTGTTTAATTATACTTTTATGACTGGGAACAGGTAACAGCATTCATGCTAAAAATATTTAGACATACGGATTCCCCTTGTATTCAGAGTTGTTTTCATCTACCAGGCTCATAACGTAGTGAAGCTACATGGTAATGCCATATGTATAATAAAAGCACATTTTTCGAAGACTACATAAATGCATACTACTAAAATACAGATATTTTGCTAAGGAAATTAAAAATGCAAGAAAGGTTTTAAAACATTGTTAAAGACTATAATGGGAATGGCAAGTGGCATAATGGGAATAATGCCATGGGATTATCCTTAGGCAATAGGGAATAACCAGAATGAGATAGTATTAAGGACAATAAGTCCAATCCTGCAGAGCACAAGCAATCCTGAGAAGTGCTGAGCCTGCTCAGCTCACGGTGGAAGTCAGTGGGAGCTGAGGGCATTGAACATCTCTGCAGGATGAGGCCCGAGTCAGAGACTTCCAACCTAAGGCTGTCATTTTTAGCCTGGATTTTTATGAGATGCCAATTTGATTTTTATGAGATGCCAATTTGGATGTCTTAGCGGGACCCTGGCACATTGAGAACCATTCAGAACAGCAGCCAAATTTTTCCAAGTAGGCCTGATCCACCTGCCACTTAAATTGAAGGACAGACCCCCGCTGCCCTCCATGGGGTTTGTTTCTGGCCCTGGTATCAGGAGGCACCCTAAGTGCATTGAAAATTGGCTAAGGGAGGTATGGAAGCAGCACATCTCAAAAATCCTGTGCTGCTGGCACTCTAGTTAGGTGGAGCCAGCTTAACTCCATTTTCAATTGTGAGATGGCCAAGTTGTGCAAGCGCTTCTGCCCATTCCAATCCCTAGCACAATAAACCCCTATTTTACATGCCTCAGATAGCCAAGGTTACAGAGCTGTAAGGACAGCAAGAGTCACGTATCTTGATTTCAAGCAAACAGTTTCCTTGGATGGAAAAATTTCATTTTTGATTCCCTGAGCGGAAAAAACCTGGAAAAGCTATCTCCCCCTTTCCCAGAGTCCAAGCAGGATTGTTTTAATAACCTTATTAGCAAGGTCTATGCGAAATACTAGAGACTGTGGCCTCTATCCTGCAGTTTTAACATGACTGTCCATGACCATGGAGGGAAGGTGTGCGTGAAGTGTTTGCAGGACTAGGGGATATGATCCTGTCCTGCTGAAATCATTGGAGACTTACCAAGTGTTGTTGAGTTTGGGGGTGCAGGATCTGCCCCACTGCCAACCCAGTGTGCACTCCCACAGGGCAGGGCCAATTCAAGACTACAGGTTTTGACTGATAGAAGTGAATTCAAGTCTATAATATGTTCCTTCCCTCCAGCTGTGACATGAACTGCTGACAGAATAGGGGACTTCAGTCCCACAGACATTCTCAGGATCCCTCCAGGGACTATTAATTTCCTTCTTTACCATGCAAAGATGCAGTGAGTCTGTTGCCTCGCAGCTGGAATAGCAGGGCTCTATCTCAATTTTCTTAGGTGGGAGGTTCAGAAATGTAGCCCCTCTGCGGGGCTCATGGCCAAAAACCTTTGGCTAGCTGCAAAACCTCAATGTATTTATTTACCAGTGTTTCCATGCCTCTTTGGAGCTCTACTTCAGCTGCTACAATAAAATGGGTGCAGAGTGAGGGAAGTCAGAAGAGTCCTACTAAAAGTGCAGTCATTGGATTTGGTCCTGTTTGGGCCATCAGTCTCCAGGGGCACAGAAGCAGCTTCTGTGCCTACACTGGGTGAGAAAACAGTCTGGGCTGCTGGGGAGGTGGCATGGCTGGTCTCCTCCTGCTGTCACCCCTTTCTGTCCCCAGAATGGGCAGCTGTGCAAGTAGGTCTAACCCATGGACTAGAACTGGAGCGGGAGATGTCCCCACAGATAGTGGCCATGTGGCTTGAAGAGACCCTGGCCACCTACCCAACTAGCACAGCCTAGCACATATATGCTGCATCTTCTAATCAGGGCATCTCATACCTGCCTGGATATTGGTCTGGGAACTCTCCATCACTGTGGGAGTGAGGCCAACCTCAGGAGAGGACTTTCAGGATAAAGCTGACCATGACTTGATGATCCCAGGGGTCTCTTCCAACCTGGATGATTCTATGATTCTATGACGAGGCATTTGTTTCTTTGAGATGGGGCTAGACTTCAGGCTGCCCTTCCCTAGCTGTGGGGTGGGGAGAGCAGCAGCTCTTCCTGAAGGACCTGCTTCGATGTTTAGTTACACCTTTAATATTGAAAGCTTCCACAACTGGTCCCTAAATGATGCTGCCTTGTCCCTTGTAGAAGGCACCTGAAGGTACCTCTCAATTCTTCAGTGCCCCTTCAACACTCTGGAACCGCTCATAAGTACCCTTGTTAAAAGATGCACTTCAGCATAATCACAATGAGCCTAAATGCTAAGTCCAGCCTTAAAGGGAGGATGGCACTTACCTCCTTAAATGTATAATATAGAGCGTCCACATTCATATTTTTAGTAGCATATAGCAGTGGTCCAGCCTTTAGTGTACTGTATGTACTTTTAATAATCTCCATAAAAGCCTGATTTTCAATCCCTAGGCTCAAGCTGACAGTGTAAATAAAATCACCCAAATCCACAGGGTAAGAGAAATGAAAATGACAAGGATTAAAATTTTGTCAAACCTCTTTCTTTTTAAAATTCTGCTTCCCTTCCAATTGGATCACGACCCTCTGTGTGCACAGCTTAAGACCAGACGGTATGCTTTCACTTTTATTCCTCTCTGCAGCAGGCTTACAGTATTTAGTGAAAGTCTGTAAAGAATGTGTGCTGTGTAGAGAGTTAATACCATAATCCCCTATCGTTAGGGTCAAATGCTGAATAGAGCAGAAGAATTAGAAAATATGTTACATACAATGGCAGAAAAAATGCATCAGCATGCTGTTCTGTTAACACACGCATTCATTACCAACAAGTAAATGACAATGAGGTAATAGAGTATATTAAGAGATGTGTACTTCAAGTCTAGAGCATGTGTTGTTATGAGAATCTAAGACTTTGATTGAGAATCTAACTCTTTGGATACACACACATCTCTGGGTTCTTCTTTGCATATAATTGCATCTTTCTAGGAAGCACTTTGAAGCAAAAAATCAGCTTTTAAAATTATTTGGCAGAGAGAAACTTTGAATACTCCTTGTTTTTTAATTTCCTGTGAAGTGCAATATCTGTATTTCACTATCCAAGCACGACAATACATATGTCTCTAGAGAAGTCCCAAGCATGAATTGTGATAATTTTAACTAAGGAAGTATTTGTTAAACAATCCTAGTGCTTCCTTTTTCAAGGGACCCTTTGGGAGCTAGCTACTTACATCATACAGAACTGGCATGGGTGTTTCATTCCCTTGGGTTTTCAGGAAAAAACAAGCCAGTATGTGCTGGAGGAGTGAAAATTTGCTAGAAAGAGGAGAAAGAAAATACATTTTGCAAGTAGTGTTGCCTGATACCAATTGTAAAATGTAAGAATCACAGGATCAAAAAATCTTATCACTAGGAGTTGGCATATTGTGCCTTCCTGCAAGGAAAAGACTGAGCTTGGCAAGAAGGGGGGTGACCCAACAGAATAGGAAGAGATAGAAGTTATTTGGCTGCCTGTACTGACACTAAGTAGTGTCTGATTCCCTAATTATTCCTGCTGATTTAGCCTGGTTATTAAGGGAGAGAGACAGTGCTGAGCTGGAGACAGGATGAAGGTACTTAGAAAACATCTTGCAATAGCTGGTTAATGACAAACTGTGGAAAGCACGGCAGCAACATGTAACCTCAAGACTTTGTCCATTACAAGCATGTTATCTTATCTCGTGACTGATCAGTTGTAAATAGTACCAGGCGGCACTTTACTGAGCTGGCCATGTATGGTCTTATGTAGACACATGTGCTTGCTGGCTGTGCACTGTCACCTGCACAATGTTTACCATTTTGAGTTATTTTCCTACAGTAGGAGTTGGGAGTGGTCAGGAAATCACTTTTCTTTGAGGAAAAACAAAAAAAGAAAGAAAGAAAATTAACTTTAATTTCTCAAAAAACTTTGCTCATTTTTAAAAAATAAATTCACAACATTCCTGGTTAAAAACCCACATTTCCCACAAAAGATCTTTTTTTTTGTTGTTAAAAAAATTCTCCCTCAAAAATTGCTTTACCAGTAATTAAGTTAAAGAGGTTTGAATTTTTAAATCTTTTAGGTTTATGAAGGAAGAAAAGATATTTATGGGGCCGTTGTTTCTCCTAAATTGTGTATCAGAATCAATTTATTTGACTTTTGAAAGTTTTTTGAAATTCTCTTTGAGCATTTTTGAGTTTTGTGAGTGGGATTTTAAGCAGATGTCAACCACCTGTGACAGACAGCAAGTGGCCAGCAATATTAGCAGGGTCTGGACCAAAGGTCAAAATTGGTGAAGACTTCCTTTCACCTTAAGCCTTATGAAAATTTGTTTTGCCAACTTTAAAACTTTCCTTCAAAGTTGCATTACTACAAACACAAATTCAGAAAAATCGATTAAAAAGGAGTCTCACTGCTGAAACAAAAATCCTCCCTCCTCTAGGTGCATGCTTTTCATATGCATCCACTAGAGTCAAAGATATTAGTCATCTGGGTGAAAATCAGTTCTGTGATTCCGTCTTCATAATCTCAAGCATATATTTTTTTCTATCCATGGGCAGTGAATGTAGAGAGCTATAGGTAAGTTTGGGGAATTGGTTTATTTAACCACACTTACTACAGAATGGGGGACAGTCAAAGCCAGGCTGTGCCAGGCTGATGCCCAAATAAACCCTGACAAAGAGATTCGTGGAGACTAAGCTGCATATATCTGGATATCTGGCTGCAACTCGCAGTAGTGGGAGCGCTGTGTCTTTTCCAAGGAAAGAATATCTCACCTGGCAACTGCAGACTTCATGAGTGGATATTATTTAAATCAATAGATTATGCGTATTGGTCTTGACTCAATTTAAAATCTAACTGAATCAATAGGCTGAAATAATTAGAAAATGTGACAAGAAAGGCAAATGGAGTGTGATAAATTAAAGAAACAAAGCTTGTTGTCTTTTTGGTGACAGGAGAATACACAGCCATAGAAGATAAAGTATTTGATGTGGAGTTCCATCTCTAAAACAAAATAAAAAATACACAATCTAATTCAGATGAGTGAAGAATTATTCAGGCTGGTGCTTGTCATTCAACAAGCAGTTCCGCTCAAGAAACAAACCAACAAACCTGAAGTAGAATCTGATAATAATAGCTGCTGTGGGTAATTTTAGCACAAAAAAAATATGCAAAAGATCTTAGTGAAGTGGCTGATGGCAGTGCCAGCCTGGGGCATGAGGAGGAGAAGGGCAGGCTGGGCCAACAAGGCAGTGAGGGGGAGTTGGTCCCCAGTCTCTGCTTTCCATGCAGCTCTCTCTGTGGGGCTCAGACAATTAAACATGGTACTGGTGGGTTGCTTGTGTATTATGCAAGGGCAATTATGTCCAGTCACTAGAAATGCCTGGATTGAGGTTGATTGTCTTAGAAATGGTGATTTTCTGAGATCTAATTTTGGGTTCAGCTGAGTGGAATCGAGACGGAGGTCTGACTGCCGAGAGCTCAAGTCTGCACACAGCAGATGCAGACATTTTTCAGACAAATTAGTGAAGAGACCTCTGTGACGCACACAAACTGCTCTGTAATGATTATGGATATTGTTTGGCTGTTTCAGTGCTCACGATATGACTATATGGGGTTAAATCAACAGTACTGTTGGGAAAACAAGCAGAAAAGGGAAAAAGAATGGAATCATTTGATTAAATGAGCAAGTTGTGTATACTCTGCTCACCATCAATTTGCATCTTCTTGTGCAGCTCCACACAACTCCTTCTGGTGATTCAGAAGGGGATTCACTCAAGTGATTCACCCAGAAGATGTTTTCCTCTAGCAGAGTTATTCGTTCCTCTTTGCACTCAATGATACACTGGTACCCAGGAATAAAATTTTTCACCATGGCCTCTTCACATGATCAGTGCATGCCCTGCATCCCTCTTTGGGATGAAAAAAAGTTATTCGAGAGGGAAGGAAACAAAGTCTTTCTGCCAAAATCCATGCTCTGTCCAGATCAATGGCTGTTGTGCCTCTTTGGGTGCTTTTGGGAAGAATCTATGGTCATCTGGTAGGGTTTGAAAGAAGTGATGTCTATCTCATTTCTTAATATTGGTCTCTAAGCATAGAAGATGAAAAGTGAACTTTTTTTGGTTAATCCTAAAGGAATTTACTCTTCTGAAAAAGTGAGGTAACAGTATGTTCTGTAGAAGTTTTATGAAGAAGTTATATGTGCTTCTCACAGTATTTGCATAGCCTCTACCACGACAACATCTGGCTATCTTTCAAATACCTAAATATGCCAGTGTCTTTAATTTTTCTGATTTCTTTTTTAGCTTGTAGGAAAAGTAGCTTGATTAGCATGTGTTTGTTTGCTTGTGTTTGTGCTTAGATGTGGTTGTACCTGGCAACTGTGTGTGAAGAAATTAATGAGGCAAAGTTAAGTCAGAGAGATGAGTTTTGCAATTAACGCTGAATGTGGTGAGATCTATAGTTATTCTCATCTCTTGTGAAAATGAATTAACCTGCCATAGGAGAGTTGCATCTCCTGCCTTCATGGGTTTCTCTACATTGGTTGGCATTTCTTGGGTATGACAGCACATACCATGCAGAATCCATCCATGAACAGAGAGTCAGGAAGACTGGCTGATCAGCTACTCACGCCACCGCTCCTTTTTCAAAAAAATTGCTGCAGGTGCAGCATTAGCAGAGAAGAAAAGTGTAATTTATTTGAACATAAGGATTCTGACTAGTTCAGAAAATGCCCAGCAAAAGGTAAAACACAGCATATCATATTCCTTTGCTCATTTGCAAGTAGGGACCATTCACAAAGCAACCCCCAACATTGTATTTCAGAGAAAACAAAAACCTATGCCTACCTTTGAAAAGTATCATAAAGCTCGATTTCACTACACATGCAGTCACAGGCAGAACTCACCACTGTCACCAGATAGCTCTTGCAAATGTGGTACACACGTGTTTTCACTTCCAGGGTTTTCATTGTGTTCCAGATGACTGCCAGTTTATTGCCTTGGAAGCTACAGTCTGAGTGCTTTGTTAAACCTGTCTTCTTATGAGCTACTTCTCGGTCCTTCTTTTTTGATTTGGAATTGGAAAACGTTGTGCAAAGCTATTCTTCATGCTCAAAGGAAACCACCACAGTGCAGGACAAACTTTTTTTTTATGAATTGCTGAATTCGCCAGAAAAGAAATATTCCAAGGAACTGAAGGAACTGACAACAGCTCTTGAATATATTCGGTAAATAGTCAATTAAAACATGTATTTGACGGAATTTAGGAGAAGTCAAGAATGGTTTGAATTTTTCAGTAAACTTCTTCTCTTTTCAAAGCAAAAGTGTTATTAAAGGATGTAAACCAAAACACCAATATCAGAAAGCACAACTCTAATGGAGAGAAACACTTTGTGCCAAAATAAATATTTTATAACATGTTTTTTCTTACCTGTTTGTTTATCAAACCAAAAAAGTGCATCAGAAATGCATCCTTTTCACAATGCTACAGGATCTCTGCAGTTTTGGGACCATAGAATCCCCAGGCTTTTATTAATGGAGTATTGGTGCCAATCTCAAAGCAATTTTTCAGTATGTGAGTGGTTCCACAGTTTTTGACTTCTCCAAGTTCCTTTACAGTGGCCTTACATTCATATAGATCCTCTGATTACTGACTGTAGATATTGCAATACAGGTCACAGACAGTCACGATGCTCTAGGTACTTCTACTGCCATGAGGATTATAGGGTATAAATGCAGTTCTGTAATTTAACCCATCTGTAATCTGTATCTGTATGGAAATGAATTCTAACTCTCTATTTCAGGGCAGCAGTCCCATTGGGACACCTGGGAGCCAAATTTGCTGCAAAGATGCTTGTGCATTTTGTTTATGAATTTTTGCTTCTTGCAATAGATCCAGCGTGGGTCAAAGTTGCTTTACATCACTGTGACTTGTTCCGAAGGAAACCTTCGAATAAACCTGGATCATTGTGACATTGTACATTGAAATACATCCAGGTGAGTCAGTATGGCAAACCTGGGCAAACGAAACCAGTACGCTTATGTCCGTCTTGCACAATTCAGCCTGGGTTTGCTTCCTGCCTGCTGTGCAAGATGCTCACAAAGCACCAGAGGGTCCTACAGGTAATACACACAGCAGCAAAGATAGGGGCTGCCATTGTATCTTAACAATTTAGGAGATGAAGGAGAGGAATGTTAATGCGTTGCATTTATTTACTTTTACAGCATGCCATAAAGATTAAAAATACATTGTACACAAGTGCAGTATTTAATGTAGCACTTTAATTACATTCAAGTGTGTTACTAAATAGTCTTGAGAAAACCTTAATGACCAGCTGTTCTACCCTCTTCCCATATGTCAGAAATGGTTTCAGAAATCACATTCTGGGACAGTAAGGTTGTATAATTAGACAGTGTATAGTTAACACTTCTAGGTTTTCCTCTTAAACTGCGGGCCCTTTTCACTAACATATTGTGGTTTGGTGCCAGTTTGGCACAACACAATTATGCAATGTGCCAAACTGCAACTGAGATGTACAAACTCTCAGAGACATGTTATGATTGCACCATTATCTTTTTATATCTTTTTCATCATTAGGACTGGATGCTTTTTATGCTATGTAAGATGCAGCTTTTTATGGCCAACAAATAAACTTAGTAAATAGGACTATAAATTTTTAATACTTCTTCCATAATGCCATTTGTCTAATCAGAATTAGATGGTTACTGTGACCCCCACATCAGTTTTCACCAAAAAGGCATCATTCCAAGAACAGCAGCTATGGACAAAAATTTCAAAGGAGGTACCTTGTGGCCCAGTTCAGGAATGCACTTAAGCACATGCTTAGTGTTAAGCACACAAGTGCTTATATAGAGGCACGTGCTGAAGCTGGATGAGAAAATGGTTTCTGCCAAACAGATAAAATAAACCTTTCCTGGTAGTAAGTATACGGGCAGCTCAGTCTCGTGAACAATTATCATCCCTCTTATCCCTCTTCCCACAAAGATCTGTTTTTCTGGGATGTTTATTATTTTGCAAGACAAAACACATGCACACTTTGCAAGGTGGTTGGGTGGGGGGGAGTTTGTGTGAGCACATGAAACACAGGACGCCAGCCGAGCCGTCAGCGCGCGTCGCACAGACGATCCATCCTGGCTGAGCCGAGGGGGGGCCGTGGGAGGCAGCAGCTTCACCATCCTGACAAGAGAGGTTTGTGGCAGGGTTTTTTTCCTTTTTTTTTTTTTTTTTTTTCCCTGAGCTTCAATTTCCAACGACTTATTTAGATGTAAGCAATGACAGCTGTAATCATGTTTTAAATCTTGCTTTGTATCCTTAGTTATAATGTTGTTCAATTAATATTCAGAATAATGGAAGTGATGTGCCCCTTTGAAAAAGACTTGAATGCAGGCCAAAGCTTTGGGAAACTGATTCTCAAGAGGATTAATCAGCATTTAAAACTTGCATTAATAAAAATCTGATCTTCTACTGTGTGGCATGCATAATACTTTTCATTTTTAAGCATTTTATTTTAATAGTGTGGTATCCTTTGTCCTGATTTTTAAAGGGATTTTAAAATCTAACTCCTTCAAATCAATCCTGCTTTGACCTCTGTGCATTCTTTTACCGAATATAAAAACATTAAAGAAATCCTTAGTTCACAAATAGCTCTGTTACCAAGGATGAGCAAAGTACAGAGCACAAGCACGGCTGTAAGAGAAACGATATGTAGCTTCCACAGGAATCTATGCTAGGGAAGGGCTCACCTTTTTATGTAAATTACTGATGTGATAAAACCACAAATTTACACCTAATTACTTAAAGATTCAAGGTAAGTTATACCCTGAGAACACACGAAGAGTCCTGGTAGGCTCCATAAAAAGTACTCTCCTTTTTTTCGCATGACTTTTCACTCTGTTGTAAGGAATATTATTGTAGCCTATGCCAACAAGATTGGGTCTATATCTGAAAGACAGACTTAATCTATGGTTTTTGTTGTTCTCCTGATCTTATTAATGGGTTAGAGAAACAAGAGGATTTTGTATAAAGTTTCACATATAAATTCAATTCTAGTAAACCAGCTAATTTACATGCTAAACACCCTGCAGTTGGTAAGATAGTTTTGTTTCATGTCAACTGCAGAAGCTAAATGTATTTTATAAATACTGGAAAACATTATTTCTTCTTCAGAGGCATTTTAATAGCAAATAGCTCACTCAGATCCTCCATGTAGCAGAGAAATCTAGTTGAGAAATTCTTGTATCCTTACTCATGTTATTGAAAGGCAACAGTTTGCACTCTGAGTATGGACCATCTGCTTTTACTTTGTCTCATACCTAATGTGATGCTTCAGTTCATCATAAGCGCAATCAGTTTTCTAAATGGTGCCAGAGATTCTTAAAAGATATTTTTATAATATTGCTGCCCTCTAGAAATAGAAGGTAAATGTTGTTTTGTTTAAAAAAGTTAACTAGAAAATGTATTGCCTCCAATGGAACGTGAAAAATTGTTGTCCTTTAGGCACTGGGCAGGATGACTAGGCTTTGAAGTACTGCAAATTAAAATTAATCACAAAAATATGCCTTCTTTACCTCCAATGGACAGTGCACCCAACGTGAGATGTGAAGTGTGAAAGGCAAGGACTTTACATAGATGTGAAAAGTGTTTGAACTAGATGCTGATTTAGCTTTTCTGGAGTGAAAAGAGGAAGCCTCCAATTTAGGATGTGTTCTCTCTGATATCCCAAGACCTAGGTTTGGCACAGTCATACCCAGTGATCCCATCACTTGCATAGAGATAGTAGGAGCAAGTCCCCAGTCCTCATGTACTCTATGAGAGGGACAAGCAGTTGTTACTTTGGTACCAGCTTGTTATCCCATCAAGCACTACCTGCTTCTTTCTGGTTTCAGAGGGTGTATCTGAGACTACTGCTCACAGACCAAAGTATTTCCCCGTGAGTGACACCCTGGCCATAAGAAGTCAATGACAAATACATATCCAAGTTTCCAACCGTGATAGGACATTCTCTTGAGTTGATAGACACCTAGATTCAAATTCAAAATGTTGGATAAAATGTACATGAATCTTCTACCTACTGGATTAATACGCAGACACTGGTTGCCATCTCTAGCTTTCCCCATCCTCACCATCCCCAAAGAACCTCATTCATGTCTTTCTTTGGTCCTCTCTGAAGAGGGATAGAGAAGGTGCTTTGAAATTCAGTCTGCGGTGTTCAGATTCACAAACATATGTCCATAGCTAGCATATAAGGCTGTGTCTAATTTGGAAATAAACTAGATGGGATTCATCCTCTTGTACTGAAGTGAAGTATCATGACTTGGTTCCACACCTAAATTTTCTACAAGCAGGTAACAGTGCCCAGGAGTTAAGCTCTTTCCCTGTTTCTCTGCCAGAACAAGCATCCTAACTGTGAGACACCGCCACTCCCTGGCCAGGCCAGCAGATCAAGGGACAGCTTTTGGGTCTACTGCCAAATACCTTGTACAGAGATGAGAGAGGGAATGTCCAAAATGATGGTGATCAACTATTACAGCTCAGCCTGAGACTGAAATGAGAGAGGGCAAAACACTTGTCACCCAGTACGGGGTTTCACTGTAGAAATTATGACGTGCTAAACTCATCTAACCCCCTACTACAGAAAAGCAAAGTTACGGTTAAGTGAGATTGAGTAGGTCTGATGCATCACAGCAGGGATCCTCGGTCCCATTATTCTGTGTTGTTGGACCACAGTTGTCTTTTTGCTGTCTTCTATGCTTTTCTTGTTCTCTTCTTTTAGACTCCTAACCACTGTGAGGAATGAACCTCCTTCATGCAATCCAGGCTGTTAGCCCTCCCACCATGGTTCCAGCCTTTCCACCTTGCTCCTTGGGACTCTAGGTGTCCCATGCCCTACTTCTTCACCCTGCTTTCCTTGCCATTTCCAGGCTGCCTTGCTCTGGACCATGCCAGTGCTGGATTTGACTGAATACAAGTCCTACATTCTTTATTACAGAGCCAGCAATTCTTCCTCGTTCCTTGCCTGGCTGCTGCCCAGCAGGTTATTTTGGGACCTACGCTAGCTGGCCCAGAGTGCAGCCATGCCAGGGAGGGTGCTAACAGCTAAACCCTGCCAAGGATTGTTTGCTAGTGCCTGAGCCCGAAATGAGGTGCTGTTTTATTTGGGACATAGACAGAGTGTAAACGTCCCTGAGGAGAAGGGCAGTAGAAGATAAGCTTTGTAAGTGTCCATCACTGAAGGGCTAGCTGGTGGAAGAGGAGGCATGGCTGGGCAGCAGCCCCTTGTAGTACCTTCTCTGTAACCAGCAGTGCTGCAAACCACAGGGTCGGGGTGGGAGAGAAAGTGCTAAAAGAGATTAAACTGTCTGCACATTTTCCTCCCCTTCCTCCTAGCCACAGACTGGCCCTCACCACTGCTTTCCCAACCAGGGTGACTCCTCTGCTCCCAGGGAGATGTGATCCCCATACCACCCCTGGGTCAAGGTGAGAAGCAGCAAAACTGCAGCAATACTACAGGATTGTCCTGTAGGTTTTGGTGGCCCAGGACCAGGATACATTGGCCTAGCAGCTAGGTCACGTTTCAGGCATCTCTCCTCACCCCATGCCTCCCCATCCCAAGACAACAAGCATTGCAAGCCCTTGGTGTAGAGACCAAGCTGTAGGTCAGGCAGAGTGTGTGCAGGGATAGGTATTGAGTGGTAAGAGGGTGCAGAAGAGGGGGGTGGGAGGAGAGGAAGGACGTGGGGTGGAAGAAGCAGGTTTGAAATCGACATCTGTGAAATGGTTGGGAAAGACAGATTAGGTTGAAGTTTCTGGCTAAGAGTTAATCTTCCATATGTTCTCTGAGATGGTAAATAGTACTGGTGTACAGGCATACAGTGGGACTCCATGATGAGGTACAGACCCTGCAGTACCTTAGTTCAGTTTCCTGCCTATGATACGATAATTTTATTTGGAACCAGAAACAATTTTACTTTCTCCAGTGCAACTGCTCTCCTTGTAAAATGTTTCATACTTCAGGGGCCCTGATGCCTGAGGAGCCAGATGACCACCAGTGACTTGTACCTCCTTTTCTGGGAGCCTGATTGTAATAGCTTGTACAGACCTGAGTTTCTGCTCTGGAGAACAGCCCTTTGAAAACTTCTTGTGCTGGGCAACTTTCAACACGATACGATTACACCTTCTCAGCCCCACTATAGGGGTGCAGGTCTTGCAGGAAGCCTGAGTGCCCTTAAGAGCAGCTAGTGAGCAGATACTATGGGGGTTGTTGTGGTACCTGAGCAGCTTCCTTAGAAGCCAGAGTACATCTGCAAGAGCCAGGGCAGCTGCCCTCACAACTTGCAGCTGGACCGGGTGTTCCCTGAGGACATAGCAGCAGCTATGGGGCTAATTTCCTGCCTCTGGCAAACAGTAACCATAGGTCCCTAGACTAGCTTACTTCTTAACCTTTTACTTTCTATTGCAGTGGTATTTTGGAAAAAAAAAAAAAAAGAAAAACAAAAGAAAAAAAGGTTATTGTTATACTTGAATTGTTCATGCTGTTGGAGAGCACTGGGCGTGAGTCAGCCTTGAGGCAGTAAGATGGACAAGATGAGCTCTTGAAGTACCTTTCCAGAACCTATTTCTACAAGTCTATGAGCAGAACAAAATGAACTCAAGATGTTTTCCCAGAAGAGAGCAAATAAAGGAACCATTTCTTTGAATTCTGCACGGATTGAATATGAATAAAATGAATCCCACATCTGGTCCACTCTTCTTTTTCATTTCTTTAAAGAACAGATACAATAACGCCATACACACACGCAAAAAAACAAGCAGGGAAGATCAAGTCAAGGGTGCCTCAGGTTTTACTTTGTGTCTTTTTTTGAAATAGCAAAAAATTAAAACCAAAAAATCTGCATGCCCGCATGCTTAAATAAAACAGCAGCTATTGCAGTCCCTGTGCTGAATGTTTCAAAATCAAAATCTGAGATTGGGAAAGGAGTTGGCAGTGGCCAGAAAGGGATGTCCTCATGAGGATGAGGGCTCAGAAAGCTTTTGGGCTTACAGGAAATCGTGATAGGATGGTAGATGGATGGGCTCCCTCCACAGTGTGCAAAGGAAGTTTGACCCCTGATGAAGATGACTCGCAAAGGCCAGAGTACTGAGAAGGCACCAGTGGCTGGAACAAGTGGCTGCTTGTTCTAGCCACTGGTGACCACTGGAGAGCCTGATTTGCCCATCGCCCCATCTTTGAAAGCCTCAGAGATGCCCAGCTCAGGCCAGAGAGCAGATATGGCATACCGCAGCCCCTCCAGGTTGTGAATAATGAACGCTGTCATGTGCCAGATTTAGGATGAGCCCAGTCTTGCAATTTGTTTGCTCAACTGAATTGTTTGCCTTTTCTGAATCTTGCAAGGCTCCAGACAAACCATATACATTGGTCTTATAAATATTTATTAATTTTCCCTTTGTTAGCTAATTGTTTTGCAACACAGATTACTTTCTTCATTAAACAGATTGCCAAAATGCTGTTCCACAATACATTTATTGTTAATTCTCTAATTAGTTAGGAATGTATGGTTTTTGGATAGCAAAGCAACTGTGCATAGTGCCTGACAGGTTAGCTTTTAAAATCAACTTTGCTTTTGCATTTGAATGGTCAGCAGCAAGAAAGATACTCCTTGAATGGAATTTCAGAAATGCAATTAATAAATATAGGTCAAAATTAATGTAGATTCAGAATTATGCGATTTGTTTGCACATTAACGTCTGCCTCCTTTATCTTCTAATACCATTTCTGAATCAGATTTGTTGTACTAAGTTTATCTCTCCCCAGATAGTAAATTTTTTATATGCTGCAATGATTTTTTAACATGCATTTTGAGAGAAACTGTGTAAAAATCACATCTCTTATTTTGTGCATCAATTTATTTTGTTCATTTTTTTCCTTTTGGTAGCCTCTTCTTGCCATTTTCAATTCTTGTTATGTATGTGCTTTAGAAAGAACACATCCACATTTGAGTGGTTAATCAAGGGGAACTAACCAAAATAATCACTTTCTAGTACTTCAAAATATTCTAATTTTTTAATGGAGAATATGCATTCTTAAATTAAATATGCATAATAAGTAATAAGTAGTAATAAGAATAAAGTGGGCTCTGTAAGAATAAATGTTATGTTTTTAGCAAAATGCATTTGATTTGTCACGTTCAAAGCTGCTTTGAATCAGTAAGAATCGGTGCAAAAAATGGAGTAAGGAAGATAGAGAGCCTCATAATGCTTATAAATTGTCCATAATTGTATGGATTTTAAATATAAAAGTTGGCAGTGGCAAAAGCTAAAAGCCATTAGGAGAGATCCTATTGTGCAACACATCAGTAATCGTAACTCATAATCTTAGGGGGGAAAAAAACCTAACTAGAGTTTTCTAAAATTTTCATAACTGTACTTGAGTCTTGTCTTGATGTTTACTACAATGACGGCATTGTTCAAAATGACATAGCCTAATGCATATATGAATCCTGCTTGAAAAGAGCTACTAATTAACATGAATAGTCTTCTTCTCTGAAGGTCATTTATTGCAAAGTTCATTTTTCAGCTGAGCATTGCTAAAGTAGTCACCCCCTCTAACAGCCATTAGATTAAGAGACTTAGGTCTGTTCTTTTCCTGACACTGGGTCAGGATTTTCAAAGAGGCTCTTCGATGCCAAGAAGCCCTTAAAAATAATATTTGAACAGAAAAAAAATTTGATGTAATTACATTGTAAATATTTCTGTGATTATTGAATTAATGAAGATAATTCTATTCATTTTATCTTAATACAAAAAAAGAAAAGCACACCAAGTTTTCCTTATCTGATGTTCCAGTGCAGCTTTTCCCCATGGGACCTTTGATTTCTTCAGTCATAACGATTCATTAAAACTGAGAGACACTAAATATTTAGCATCTGATGTGTGAGCGTGTTCACCTATTTCACCTATTGCCAAATACTAGGCCCCAGGTGCCTCTGCCTCCCCTTTGGAGGCCCTAAAAAGGCTTTCTGTGTCTGCATCATGCAAGCCAGTGCTGCTTCTCCAGTGAGAAGAAATGATCTCTGAACCTGAAGGGCAACAACTTACCATCTTTAACAAACTGCCACTTCACCAGGACTTTAATGTTGCTGTCTGAACCACTAATATCTAATTCTGTAACAATTTACATCCAGGAGCTCCATTAATACCATTGCTGTGATATTCACTTGGACATAGGTTTAGAAACTACAGGGACAGAAAGCTACTGTTTGGGCTAAATGACATCCATCCCACCTGGTGGCTTTCCTGGTCTTGGACATGTGGTGATACAGGATTTAAGGATCCTTGCTGTGGCTGCAAAAACTTGTTCACTCACATCAGTTAGTCACCAACAGGGTCTTTTGGGCTGGGTTGTGACATTAAATACATCGCTCTCCTGCATCCCAGTGGCTGCTGGAATGGGTGTGCTGTGTCTGTGCTTGCTCTGGACACCATTGAGGCTCTGGTAAGCCTTTACTCTATTTTTTATGATGATTGCCTCTCATTTCAGCAAGCCAACAGTGGGATCTTTGGTAGACAATTGGAACCTAAGTCCTTCCCAAACTGATCCCTGGTTTAGGGTTACTCTTGTTAATAAAGTAGAGGTTCTGCAATGCAATGGGGTTGTGGGTATGGAGAAGGACTGGGAGCTCTTAAAAATAGCCAGGAAATTCTTCAAGATAACAATTTTAGCTAACAAAGCTTCTCACCAACAGCCAGCTTGCAGGGAAGCTGTCTGAGGCCACAAGAGCAGCAGGATAATCATAGAGACCACTAGGCACTCAAAAATCTTCTGCCTTGGCCCACAGGATTTGTGTACCTTTCTCCTCTGACCATGCCATTTTCTCCAGAGTCAGGCTTCCTTGGGCTCCCAGTGGCTACAGCTGGCCTGCTGGATACCAAAGCTGCAAGCATGAGACAACCCCTCCAAGTCTGAAGGATGATAGTGTTGAGAGAGCAGCAAGGTACCCCCCTGCCCCTTCCACTCCTCCCTGTCTCACCCCTGGGGCAGAAAGGTTGCAGATGCAATGGAGGGGAGGGGGACACTTATGATGTGGCTCAACTGCTTCTCCCTGCCAGCTTCCACAGGGTTTTTGCTCCTCTCCTCTTGCATTAGCAGAGGGGAGCATATGGGCCTCGGAGATTTAATGTTTCATGGCTTACTTGGCTGTCAAAATGTTTTACATTATTATTTGTAGCAACATTCACGGTGATCATCTTTAAGGAAAAAAAAACCTGTGCGGCAGGTCCCTAGATGCCCTTGCTGGGAGCAGATGTCGGAACAAGAGCATTGTTAAGCTTCTCTTGGATTTTTCATTTCCCGCCCTTGGTACAGCCAACACAGTGCAACATGGTGCACACAGCCTCTCTCACCACCCGGCAGGGCCCACCAGGGTGGTTTAGGAAGGTTGAAACAGGGAAACTTGCAGATTTATAGGATGCTGAGACAGATTCGTAATCTGTATTGATGGCATCATCCCCAACCATGTGACAACCAAAGCAGATAAGCCTATGACTGAACTGAAAAGATTTCTTAAAGCTGGTAATCGATATTGAGCAGCTCAGTCTGTTGAGCTATCAGGTTCAGAGATCTCCACATGTGAGGGCGGTGGGGTGGAAGGGAACCCTGGGTTTGTAAAATGGGGCGATGTTGAGCTGCTGCTAAGCCATAGCCTGGCACACTGCTGTAGGTTACCAGCATCTGCTGGGGCAAGGGTTGGTTTCAGCTGAAGAGGGACTCTACAAAATCCATAGGAGGGCTTTGTTTTATTAGGGAGGAAAATCCAGTGGCAAAGGGCTGATGAGAAAGGAACCTGAGTATCACTAACTTGGGACACTGAAATTTCGTTATGGGCAAAGGTCGCCAAGGGTGCCGTATTCCTCTCTTTCTTCTATTCCTTGCTACTTCCTTTTCTGGTGCTCCAGGCCTGATGGTCAAAGTCTCTGTCTTACGCTGAAAGTTTCCATAGGGGTCTCCTTGCTCAGAGTTGGGTATTCCATTACTTACAAGTTTCTTAAGACACTTGTGTTTCAAAAGCAGTTCCAAACTTGAAGTCCTTTAGGATTTCTAAAGGAGATGTCCACCTTCAAGGGGCCCTGTTGGAGGCAACCCATTTTAAGATTAATAAAATGGTCTGACACTTTGTAAAGACAAAATGACTTTCCAGGAAGCAACTATTCAAACCACCATTGTCTGCAGTGAATGATAAATGAAAGTCTATCTTGAGCTAGATGACCTGCGACAGAGCTTCCCCCCAAAAGTTTTCGCCTGCCTTTCCTGCTGCCTTTCAGACACGGAAGGGAACCGATGCCTGTTAAGGGAAGTTGTTTATGGGTAGCACCTCCTCAGAAATAGTATTACCATGAAAGGGAAAGAAGTTGTCTCCAGATAATCAAATCTTGTCCTTTGTTTCCACAAGATGACTGGATGTTGTGAAGCCTGGACTGGTTAGATGGCACATAAAGATGAAGAGAGAAGCTGAGCTTTTCTTCTTCTCTGTATTTACAGGACAAGACAGCTGGGATTCAAACACACTCTGTATTATGAAGCACCTATTAATATCGTCTCCTGATGGAGAACAGGGTATTTTTTTCTTCTTAAATGTTTAATTAGAAAGCATTGTGTTATGTCTTTACTTCAATAAATTCCAGTTGAGAAAGATTTTGTGTGCACATGCGAATCAACGCTTGTCTTGAAAGACAGAGCAAAAAGAAATTAATAATCATGTTTCCCTTGTTGTATTTACTGTTTTGCTTCTAAAGGGAATATTACTCCACTAAGAGATTCATAATTAGGAGGATGCCAGATGGGTTATCAATGTGGTTTTAAATTTTTATACGTAGAGTGCTTGGTTTTTGCAGGGGATGCTTTGGTTCCGTGTACAGTAGTTAAATATAAATGTCTTCTATGAGGAGACTGCTAACTATTCCAGGATTTTGAATTTGCTGTTTATTTAATCCTTATTTTCCCCATTTTTTGGCTTTTTTTCAGCTGGTCTGGTGGGGTAGATGAACTGAATGGACTTACCAGGTGGAAGAATAAAGCTCAAAAGCAGAACTGAGACTCATATATCCACCTGAAAAAAGCCAACTGCTTTAGTCAGAAAAAAAAAGGGAAGAAAAAGTTAGGAATTCGGACTCTTTTCCAAAATGCCAAGTATTGGGCAAAGTATCTCAGAAGCTAGTATGTGCTTTGTGCCATCACCAGAGAGATGCAGCAGCATGGTACCAGGGAGGAGGACAATATCTGAGGTTGATACACCCCAGGTGATGAGTGATGTGCTCATGAGGCAATATCCAAAGGGAATGTAAGAAGTCAAATGTGACCAGAAAATCGTGGTGTAACAAGGCTATGCACAGATGCCCACAGCTAGAATTACTGTCCCATAGAACCCCTATACCTCCTTGGGAAGAGGGAACTCATTCTCAGAGGTTTTGTGCTTTCCCAATATGGGCCGCTAAAGCAGCTCAGTCCCAGCTGGTGGCAAAGTCCAGCTGCTAGAAATGCCTGCACACATGCATGTAGAAACACACACACGGCTATGCACACACGCATGTACATTTCTTTTTTCTCAATGTACTTTGCCCTTCAGCACCAAAGTAGAACTCCGCTCTCTGCAGGATTTACAGCATATCTTCATCACTCACTGGGGCTTTGGATCAGACAAAGGGGCCATGTCACCTTTCCTCTCTTTTCTTCTGAATCTCCTCTCTATCATGAGCTTTAGAATTGCGATAAACAGAAGGGAGCCAAACATGGTATAACGATAACCCAGGTGACAGTGTTAAATCTGCATTTGTTCCATGTGTAAGTGTTACTGAAGGAGAAGATGCTGTTCTTAAACACTAGGGAAGGGTGATCAGAACTGGAGAAAAAAGCATGGGCAATGGCAATGGCAATGGAATGAGTTTGTACAAAAGTCCATTAACGTAACAGACCAGTTTACGAAAAAACTTTATCTGGATAGGGAAAACCCAAGCCACAACCTTAGATTTATCTTAAAAAATTTGTAAGGGTCAGCTCATCATCTAGATGTGTGATTTTCAATGAATGCCACGGTATGTCTTGGTTCAGGGAGTCACAGCCTTGCAAACTCCAAATCCACAGGTCTGTTCTCTGGGGCAGAGGCGAGACTGAAGGCTGATTGATGAAAACAGATACAAAAAGAATTTACTAAGGACTTTCAATTCAACAGCAGCTCATAAAATAATAAATACATTTTCAAGGGAAAAAATTACTGTCATACGTGTAAAAACGTGTTTTACATGTTGTAATCATGTTGAATTGGTGCAAATGAAAGCAGGGAAATGTTAGGTTATCAACAGAAGATCCCAATGCTTAATGATAGGGACAATTAGGAAGGTGTCACATAAAATCGTTAGGTCACCCTCATTAGAGAAGTTTGAAAATACTTTTGATTGAAATGCAAGAGAAGCTTGTGTGGAAGGAGCAATTGCATGGCATAGAAATTGGACCAATAAGGGCATCCATCATTTTGTGTGGACAAAGACAAATCTTCATAAGAGATATTAATTGTGGCTTTATTTAACTGAAATTTAAGAACCACAAATGCTGGCTCTGTGACTTGCCCCATGTTTTCAAGTTTGCTCAAGTTGTGGATGCCCCATCCCTGGAGATGTTCAAGGCCAGGCTGGATGGACCTTTGAGCAACCCGATCTGGTGGGAGGTGTCCCTGTCCATGGCAGGGGGCTGGAACTCAATGATCTTTAAGGTCCTTTCCAACCTGGACGATTTGATTATTCTGTGCTCCCTGTCTACTCTTGGAGAGATTTTATTGGTGTGATAGAAATTTCCTTCTTCACACAGAGCATCTCTGCATTTGAAAAATCTTGTAGTACTGGAGGCTTCATTCTACTGTAGCTCTTCCTCAGCTCCATACATCTGCAGATTACAAAGCGTACATCCTGCAGTCTAACATGGAATGCAAGTGGCAAAATTTCACTCTGTGGTGTTAACTCATCCATCCCTTTGCTTCTCTTTGGCTTTCCTCCCATATATCCTCTGGGGGGGATCCCTCCTTCCCAGCAACAGGGAGAGCAGGAGCAGGAGATGCTCAGGCTGATATGACCTTGATTTCCTCAGCAGCACAGGCAGGAGAGTTTCTGTGGTGGGATTTGAAGTACCTTTGGTTTGCATAGCTGTGATAAATTTCACTAAATGCAATGGGGAACAGGATGATAATTAGGAGAAATGAAAAGATGTAGCAGTCCAAACTGACAGAGAGGTAACTGGCTAGTGAAGGAATGGCTGTCTGTCTGTATGGGGTGTTGTGTGCCTCAGACATGTTCTGCAGTTCAAGAGCTGCACTGGTCTGTAGTCTTTTCAGTAAAGTAATGTTTACTCTTGGATGGGGACTGGCAGGAGCACCAGGGGTAGGAGTTTTTCAGACTTTCACTAAGCAAGTTTTATGGGATGATGTGCTGAACATTCCCCTGCCTTGTAAGACTGGGAAGAATGGCAGACATGCGCCTTCACTGGGCTTGGGGGCCTTTTTCCAAACAATACTGTGTTGAACCTCTTACGTCTTCTGGATGTGGATAAGAAGGTGAAACTAGGGAGATTTAAACCCTCAAAACTACTTGACTATACATCTATGGCTGACTGTGTTCCCTTTTCTAACCGTAGCAGTGTCAGTAACCTCCTACTGACATTAGTGGGTGTAAAAGTTTTTCTGAGATCCCACAACTGAAAGACTCTTACCTGTATCTTTGTTTTCCTTCCTGTGTTAATAACAGCAGCTATATTCCTAATAAAAATATTCAGACTACCATGCTATGTCTGTTTCTTAAATTGTGATCATTATGTGACTAATCATAATAATAATATGATATTAGGGGGAAAAATGTTGGAAGATATTCCCTAGAGGGAAATGAATTTCTTTTTATCATCTACAGTAGTTTATTTCACATATTCATGACCCTCCTGGTATTCTTTTTTTTTTTTATGATGAGCCATAAAAATGACAAAATACATTAGCAAAGTTCTCGGTTTATGCTAAAATGACCATATTCAAAAATAATAACAGAGACTTGTATCAGCAATGCAAAAGATGCATGAAGTAATTGGTGCTTAATTTGTACACAAACTGTCAAGGCAGTTTTCCTCACGGCCTGCATCTTCTGAATTCATTAGTCTCTAATTAAGGCCAGTTGGGACCAGCAGTTAGAAGGTTAAAGAGGTTCTGACAGCCCTAATCATTGCTCAGGAAGCTGAAAATGTATGCAAAGTCTCGGCAGATGGGGTGAGATCTGCTTCTGCCAAGTGATAACTGTTATTCCTTTGCACCTCCAAAGCTGTCATCCTAATAGGCACATTTTAAATTTATTAATGCTCTAGTTACAATGCATACACAGTCTCTAATGGTATGTCATTCAGAGTATATAAACTGAGCAATTAACACATATTACCTGGTAATGGTAAAATTATTTGTTGCCTGTTTGATTTTTTTTTTTTTTTTAGTTTCCTAATCCAGCAAGAATAGTCATAAGCAAAGACTTTTCTTTGTTAAAAAGGGGTGGGGGATTCTGAGCTGCTTGTTTGTTGGTCATTAATTCTTTGTTTCTACAGACAAAAAGCTCACAAGCCATAACTAACTTTTCTTTGATTTCCAGTGCCTCAAAGATTTGGGGTTTATGGATAATACAGTTTTCAAACTTGACATTTTAAAATGTATGTTTTGAATACTTGAAATATATTATAAAAGATGTGGTTTTTTCTAAATCTTTTTTCAGTCCTTTTCAAATATAATGTGTGAATGGCTCAGCAAACTGCTGTTGTCTCTCCCCATTCCCCACTACTTCAGTGAGATGCCCATATTTTGTTCCCTTCCATGTCAGTATCTCTCTCTTTAATCCTATAAAGCTGCCTAATCAAGAGAAAGGCATGTTTTTAGGTCTCTGTCCATCTGAAGGCTTCAGCCATGGGATGCCTTTAATTGCACATAACACTGGTGCATCAGTGGGGTTGCAAGGGGGGATCCTGCTGCAGAACATCCCATGCAGGGAGCGGAGCAGCCACCAGAGCCTTGGCTAAGGCGGGAGCCCAGGTATTACAAATAGTGCTAATAATGTGCTAAGATGTTAATGTAAGCAACAGAACAATTATGTACCCAGTGACTTATAGACAGGCCAGGAACCTATTCCTCTGTTAGAATTAACTGATTTCACTCCGTGTAATGAGCATAGCATGAATAGGGAGAGAGAAGGTAGTGAAATTGAACTGTGGGCCTAGCTCAACCTCACCAGCCTGAGTCATGAACGAGTCTGAAAATGTCAAAGAGTTTCTCATGCTACAATATCAACATAAGACACAGTTGGAGACCAACTTTTTGCTGCTGAGATTTCTCCAGGTTGCTTTTCAGACCTTAGTGCCGGATGGCAAGTCATTGGAAATGAGACTCAGAGCACCCGTGCCAGCCAGCAATCCCCATTTTGTGTTTTCTTGACACATCAGCAGTCCTGAAATCAAAGGAGAGTTTTCTCAAGTGAGAGCTGTGTGGCCAGGCCTGGCATTAACCAAAGGGACACCCCTGATGGCTACAAATAGTGCCAGCACTGTTTGAATAGGGAACTGCTCCCGAAGTGGTCCCTGCTGGGACCTGCAGTAAAATGACACTGCTGTACTCCCTCACTCTACACAAGTACTTTCTTTGGTAGGTCTCATGGCAGATTTCATGGCAAATAAGGATCATTAGTACTGTTTTATATCAGGGGAAGCTCAGGAACAGAACTGAAAATTACTTGTGCTATGAGTTGAAAAAAAAACCTGGTAAACATAGAAAATCCCCCCTATAGACCGTATAAGAGGAAAAGGGAATCAAAGCTGATTAATTATATAGAACAACTTTGACCTAAACGCTTTTCAGAGAATGGTAAAAAGCTTGATCACCTTGACCTGCATCATTGTTGTATAGGAGAGTGTTACTCTAATGATCTTCACTTTTTGATGTGGACATATAGCAGAGCTCTAATTCCAACACCTTTCAAGTTTGCACAGCACATAACTAGCATGGAGCATGCTTAAGCCTAAACTACAGATAGTCCCCTGAGTTATGGTAGCTTTATGCTAGGACAGTTCATTTCCACTGAGATCTGTCTAACCGGAATGATCTACTTTCATCTTACACCACCATCAAGTGGTACAGTACCACCTAGGTTGCATTTCAGGCTATAAAATGCACCCTCTCCAAGACTCTAGGACAGACATTTTCTTCAAAACAGAACATACATTGGTGCAGAACCAGCTCTCAGGATAACCCTCTGCACCCACAGTTTGATGCGTACCCCCACTATGGGGCTCCCCTCTCTGCCCTGAGCAGGAGGAGTCCCATGAACCCCCATGAGGGAGGGAGGATGTTAGGGAGGTGCCAGAACTGGCACATGTTGCTGGATGGTCCTTACTTACACTCAAGCACTGCACACTAGGCTGTCTAGGACACTTTTAATTTTGGATTAATGTACACAGAAGTAGGCGAGAGCTGAATTTTCTACACTGCTTCAAACCTAATAAATGAGAGTATTAAATTACAGTGGTATAATGTGGTGGGGCTGTGGTTTAGGGATGTTTGAGCAGCCAGAAGGCACACCATGTCGACACAGAGCTGGAAAACCACTCAGCTGTGGAAACACAGCTTCCCATTCCTTCAAGTACCTCTCTCCCAACCAGTCTGGAGCAGAGAAACCAGCGAATATCATGCGCTGCAGATGGATCAGCGATGGATCGCATACAGCTAACTGAGTCTGGCATGGTCTGATTCCTCTTGTGTTCGCTGGCTACTTACCCAGCCAACAGCCAGACATTTGTGGGGTAAATAATTTCCAGTTGTTTCACAGAAGAAAACTGTCCAGCAGTATAAATAATAATTCCTCTCCAGTAGGGGTTTCAGTGTTTGCCTGTGGCTCTGGTGCTCTGCTCCTTCCCTTCAACCCCCTACCCAGCACATCTTCTCCTGGAGCAGGATATCACATCCCTGCTACAGGCCAGTCCTGAACAGAAAAAATGGGGTGCCAATGAGTTTCTCTTAATTTTTGCCTCAATCCATACACACAGCACAAGCAGACAATGTTATAAATGGCAATAGACATTTTCAGTCAAAAACAATGGAAGCAAAATTGCTTGCAAAATTTTGAGTGACAAAGTTGTTTGGTTTGTACCATTTATAATTTTTCAAACCAGAGGGATGGGACACAGACTGCTGCTTTGCCAGGAGAGAATTCAATCCATGTGAAAATCACTTGATGTTGCTGTGGCTTTTGGTGGCTGTTTTATGCTGAGGAAGCTCTGCGGATAGGGAAAGATTAGCAGTGAGAAGCTTGCTTTTGCTTAAATTCTGTGATTCATTGCTTTTCCTGTTACCTTCTCCTTTAGGCTGGCCAAGGTGATGCCCCCTTCTCACTGCCTGCCTGGAGTGGCCACGATGGCCACCTCCTGCCAGCCAGCACAGAGATTTCTCTGCTACTTTCTAGCTTCCGGATGTCAGTGTAGGAGGGCACCAGAAGGAAAAGGGCCATGCAGATGATGACCCCGTACTGTGCTGAGCCCCAGGTGCCGTCTCTGGCCCACTGGCATCTGGTGTAGCGTCAAGAAGTCAGGGTAAGCAGAAAGACATATGGGGAGCTGTTGTGCAGCTTGGTGGGCTTGGCCCTGAGTTGTGGCATATCGTCCTGGGTGTACATGCCTGCAAACCTCCTGAGCAGAGAGAGGGTGTGTTGTTTGCTCAGGAGCAGCCAGTGCTCAAGACACAATAGGAAATTGGTCTCATGGCTGGAAAGAGGCACTGACTTCCCCCCTGGCCCATGCTCATAGCGGATGGAATTCCTCCAGACAAAATGGTAACGTACAGGAGGAGGGGATGTTGTCAGTGCCACAACTGATGGCTTTCAAAGTTATGATTGCTTCCTCAGGTTGTTTGCCAGCACTGAAATGGTGTCATGTCTAAGAGGTGTTCCCTTCACGGTCGTGCTACCCATCCAACGTCACTCAGGAGAGGACACTGCACATCTGGGGCCAAATGAGCCCTGTTGGGCCAAATGGTGAGCTGAGGACAAGATGAGGGAGAATTAAATGCTATGCTTGTGTGTGGTGCTTGCTGCAAGGTGCAAGGTGAAACACAGGCTGGCCAAACAAACAGAAAAGTGCTATAAAATGAAGGGCTGGAGCTGAGGTGTTTTTCAGTAGGGATTTACTTGGAGCAGAATAACGAGCATGAACCATCAGAGGTTGCTTTCTGAGTAGCTGTATCTCTATTTGAATCTCCTGACATCTGCTACCTTCCTACAGGATGGGTAGCTTCTCTGCCTCAAAGCCAACCAGATTTTTCTGCAGCCTTGCACTAACCTTCTATAGCATGGAAGGCCAGGGAACTGATGCCATTTTAAATATTTTTTCTGCAGGGGTGGAGTCTTTTCTGGTCCAGCAAGAAGCTGATGGTCCCCATGGCTCATTGAGCCTCATGGTTACTCCGTGATGGTGGCCACAGGTCAAGGTGTTCAGTAGGACCCAAGAATGATCTGTAGGTTGAAAACACAACTCATGCAATGTTTCTGTGGAACCAATGATCGCAGCCTATATAGTTGGACTTACAAAATGTTATTGTTGTGTTTAAGAAATCCCAAATTCATTGCCAGTTTGTAATTACTCTATCAGAATAATTGAAAAGTATCAGAAAAAGCCCAACAAACTAAAAAACATTTGAGAGGGTGTTTGTCTTCCTACTGTGTTTTTCTCCCCATGAAAGCCTAAAAAGTGCCTCCCTTAATAACTATGATGTTGTATAGTTTAAATTTCCTTACTTGTGTAACTGTTTTCTTGCACCAAATAGCCTTTCTTACTGCATGCCTGGTGATTTTCTGGTTTTGGATTATCACCCTCATGTCTTTACATCAGCTGAGAAAAAGGGGGTTCAGAGCAGCTAAATGAGTAACCCAAAGGACTGGCAGCAGCAAAACCAGACAGCACAGTCTCGGCATCGCATTGTAGTGATTCTCAGGTGCCCCTGGGTACAGCTCTTCCAGGGTTGCACTGGAGCAAGTGGGGTCCAGCCAAAACACTCTCTGCCATCTCCTACCTCATAGGAAACTGTTGCAGAGGGTTTATGGGCAGATTCATGCTCTTGGGTGTATCATCAGCCCAGGATATGGTCAGGGGAAAGAATCACATTTATTATTTTAAAATTGGGAGGACACTCGTGCCACAAAAATGCCAGAAAGCACCCTGCAAAATGCTACAGCACAGCTGGAGGTGGGGAGCAAGGCAGAGCAGTGTGTTGTGTAGACTGATGGGTTTTGCCTTGAGTCATGCCTTTGCCCTTACAACAGGACCAACAAATAACATGTAGAACAATCACCACTTTCTGCAACGTTTGGTGATATTGGAAAGCTTGTTTTGGACTGTAGTGTAGCACCACTGAACTCCAGAGGATGCACCATACATCTCTGAGGCAAGTTAGGTAGGGTGAGACATATCAGGCAGCGTAGGGCTTGTTTTCCAAACTGTCTTGGTGTGCTCCTACAGGCTCCCATACTGTACACTTCCCTGCTGTATTGGTACCTCAGGTTTTACCCTTGTGGCAAAATACTCCATAACCCATGGGGCCACTGATGTGAATCAGTTTTAAGGAACCTTTTATGGAGCCAGAGCTCAAAGCCTGAAGATTTATTGTGAGACCCTGGGATAAAAAGTGGATGAATGCCCCAGCAGCAGTAGCTGTCTGTATTGCCCTGTGAGCTGTACATTTCTGAATATGCAGTATAACCATCATTCTAATACAAACCACTTTCCTTTAGTATGTAAAGGAGACTACTTCAATACTCCTTGTAAGAGCTGATCTGCAAAGATCTCAATTTCTTGACTTCAAGCTCAAACCCAAGCTTAGTACAGTTGACTTTTAAAATCAGTGGTGTATCTTGCTTGTATCACTAGAGTTTAGTCTATGCATCTGATATTCCCTGCTTGCAGAAAGGTTAGTTTGTAACTGATCTCCTGAGCTGGGGTTTCACAGTTCCACAGCACTCTTGGCATGGCTTGGGTTGTGGGGTTGTCCCTGCACTGGTGCTCATTGGGCTGCCCCGTACCCTGCCATCTGTCCTACTCCAAGGAAGCAGGCAGCCAAAACTTGTCTCCAGTTTGTAAGCCCACCTTAACAGCTCCTCTACCAATCGCTCTTATTCCTCACGGCAGAACAAAACAGCTCTGGGCACCTCCAGTTCCCAGGGACCCCTGCATCTCATTCACACCAGGCTCCAGATCTGCCATGAGCCAGCCCTGATAAGAGGAAGCCAAACTCTCTTTCTAGTGCCACCTTCTCTCGCAGTCAGGCCAGGCTGATGAAACAAGCAGAGATCTGGCTCCATAAGCTTAAAAGGTGTGTTAAAAGTTTTGGTGTAAAAGAAACCTCCTGTGATTAATAATGTAAAGCATAAAGTAGAAAAATGGAGGCATTTATCAAACTACAGCTGGAGCTCTCCTGGACACTAAGAGATTCTCCTTGGATACACGTACAGTGATTTTAAGCAGAGTGTATCTACAATGCTACAGCCTCTGACATATAGTTATTATAGTTGATGCTGTGTGCAGTCAAGGCAAGATGTGACTTGTCTCCTATACCATGCAAAGGTGAACAGCTCCATAAGAAAAGAATCAAGCAGCATAATCCATTAGAGTCCATTTACAAACTAACAGATATTTTACAGACATTCAACAGACGTTCAATCAAATCATAATCTTAGAAACCTGCCAACAATAAAACCCATGAATTAAAATCAAGTTATATAAGCATGACTTGATGAACCTGATGTAATCTGATGGCATGAGATGCATATCCTACATTAAGTAACAAATTCCCCTTCTTTTCTCTTATCCGTTAATAGTGGGGCAGAAAATGAGTAGCAAATGTTTTGTAGCTAGCAAACCTGAACCTGAACACAGTGACATTATTTTAAAGAGGATTATTTGTCATTAATTTCTCCTTAGCATATCACCTTTTTATTAACAAATTGATGGCTGGATGGACTTCCCATTAAAGAAAGGATAACTGCTCCTTTTAAAGGGCAATATGTGGTGCGTGGTGTGTGCTTAGACTCAAGAAAAATTACCTTTCCTTATGGGTGCAGCTCTGTACAAGCAGCAGAAGGCTGTGTCCTGTAGTCATTCTCACAATTCAGATTTTTCTTCTCTGCTGGAACTCCGAACTCCAGCTGGGAGAATTGATACGCTGCAAACAGCACTGTAGATTGCTTCATGGCTGCTTGCAGGAAAAAGGGTACCTTGCAGAAATCAGGTATCTTGCCTCCACGGTTAGGAATTTCTCAGCGTAATGGTGTTGCCGGTGATGGCACAATAGGTGAAGCACACTGAAGATAAGACGAGTAGATGTTTCTTAACATATTTAGGAGTGAATTTTCCATCTCTGTGGAACATGAGGGCACACAGGAGTCTGGGGGCAATCGGCAGTGAACAAGGTGCCTAAAACAGCATGGAAAGGGCAATCTTGCAAGCACATGCTTATTACCTTGATTACATGGATCATACGCTTCCAGTGCCCTGTGCAGCAGAGGTATATCATGTGCTCTCCCAACTCTTGGAATTGCAAATGCATCCTAATCCTGGAACAAATGTTCCATTTCACACCCTCTGCTGTCCCATGCACCCCACGCTTCAGCCTTGAATTTGTCAAAATAGCTTTTCAAACACAACCAGGTAGCCGAGTAGACCTAATGGAACTTAATTGCCACATGTTTATTACATTTACAGAGTGGAGGGCACTGCGGTCTGAATGTCTAAATTAATCCTGCATTACCAAGCCAGCTACCATGACATTTCTGTGTTCCAGTATAATGCAAATGTAAAAATTAATTTGATTTTTTTATTTCGGAGGAGAGAATCAAAGTCTGGAGGTCTCGGTGTTCACCTGGACCTCTTCGAACAGAGACAAGATTTTCTCTAAACTGAGAGACCCAAAAGCATCAGCGAGCTGCAGGGTTCAAGCAGGCACTCAGTCCCAGCCCCTGCACCGGTACAGCTGGGCAGGACCTGGGCAAATGCAGCCTGCCTTTTCCCCTGACCTTCCTCCACCAAACCTCTGGCTCACAATGGTTTAGAGCTTGATGGCTACAACTTTTGTAGGAGGCTGAGAAAGTGGGTGCTGAAATCCCATTGAAAGGAGATGCTGCATTCTTTTAGGTCTTAAAACCATCTGAAATGTTTGTTGTTGTTATGATGAAGCCATTGAAATATGTCCTGCATTAGGGTGATACAGTTTTTCCTGACTCTTAAAGATTACACCTAAAAATATAACCCCTTACGATATTTTTAGAGTAACTCTCTTCTAGGAAAAAGACAAGCTCCGAAGAAGAATAGGAAGAAACAGTTTGAAAAGTAGATGAGAAGCTCAATGCAATTTCATCATTATTTAAAATTAAGATGCCTAATTTTAACTAAGAAAAGAGGGATTCCTTCCTTCATGTGCTATTTCGCTTGTCTTAAAAGGAAAAAGATTTGCAGCCTACATGGGCTCTGTTTTGTTCAAGTGATGAAAGGGCAGCCTTATTTATAGATATAAAATTATCTAAGTAAAGAAGTCCTGGGCAGTGCAGGAGGGTTTATTTGGTTTTTGCTTTTCATTGCCAGCATGGTTATTTTCATTGGCCTAGTTTTGAATCAGCATACAGGAAAGGGAATGGGTACTGGGCAGATGGGGTCCTTGCCCAGTGCTGTGGAAGAAGTGGGGAGCTCCTGTGACTGTGGCTGGGCTGGGAACCCCACTGCAAGAGCAGAGCATCCCTGCCTTACAGAGATACATGTGCTAAAAATATTCCAAGTGTCGTCTAAGTGTGAAAAGAAAGAACAACTTTCTCTAGTCATGTTTTGCTAAGGTGCCGCTTCCGAACGAGCAGCCTCTTCAAAGGGATTGGCTTTTTCATCTCAATGCTGTAGCAAAACAATAGTCGATTCTTGCTAGTGAATATCTTCAATTACCACAATACCTTGCAGGATATGACACTAGAAAGGTTATGCATAGAGGGGATAATTTTGGTTCATAGCCTCTAAATGTTCCCAGCTGCAATAGTGTGGTGAAAGAAGATGTCTTCCAAGAAGTTCACATTACTGGCTGTAGTAAAATAAAATAGCTATATTGTTTCAGCCAGCAATTTCTTCCCATTGTCTTCGTTCTAAAAACCATGCATACTCAAAGGCGAAGGGATGTGTTTCACTACAATTTGAGAACTGTACTGTAACCAAATATTATCTTCATTTTGCTCCTTGTTTCATGTTACTTTTCGGTCCTTGAGTTCTCCAAAGTTCATCACTGTCTGTGACATTACTGTGACTTGCTAACTTTCTCATTATTTCCCCAATCAATAGGAGAACAATATATGGTGTTATTCTGTATTTCAGTTACCTGTCACTCAGTGTTTTATCTCCATTGATACTCCAGGTACTGCTCACAGAAACCAAAGTAGGCTGTCTTGTCTTCCGTTAATCTTGAATGCCTTTTGTTCAAGGGGTGTTTTGTATTCATCAGTCAACTAAGGACTCATCCTGAAGAAGCCCTCAGTCAGCACATAGATCTCAGTGAAAAAGGGATATGCAGCTTGTGAAATATTCATAGCAAAAGGTACCTCAATCATTTTCACCTTTTGACCCTTTGAGTCTGAAAGGATTATCAGCAGCAAGTGCAAATCTTACGGATGTGAAATTTTCATAGATGAAATACCTTGCCATTCCTCTTATCCACTTTTGGTATTAAGCCTATTCAGAAGGTACATTTATCTATGCACTCTATCTGCCACTACAGTTGTGTCAAACTCAAAACTGTTTTAATAGAAGTCCAAAGTTGAAATGATAGTGATCAAAATCTGGAAAAAACTAAGACTTTTTTAAGAAAAGAAAAAATGCCATGGATCTTCACTGCTTCCTGCACTTCAGTGGGGCCAATGAAGAGCCCTTTTAGAACAGCTGTAATAAATACTGTGTAGTACTATTCATAACCAAAGCTATCATTTGGGGAATCAAGTCATCTCTATTTGTGAAGTTAAAATCTAGCACAATAAGTGAGATTTTCTGATACTTACAGACTGCTAAAAGAGAAAGATGAATGCTGATGGTATGCAATTAGCTTGTTCAGGGATCTCCACAGCTAGGAGTAGGCTGCAAAATCTGCAACAATGACTTGAGGAATAACTGCAAGCAGAAGCAGTCTTCTAAAATTGGATATAATTTCTCCAAAGCTAAAAAACTAAATTTTACCTATCTAAATAAAAAAAAATCTCTGTTTTGGCACTAATCCAAGCAGTCCTAGCCACAGGCTGCATCTTGTAAGTAACACAAGCTCATCCATCCTTTCTAAACAGCAGATTAGCAGTGTCACAGATGTGGTACAAAGCAAGGTAGATGAGCAGCTAGAAAAGGTGCTCACCTGGGCTGAAACAGGGGTGAAATCAATCCTGAATTCATACCCCCATGTGCACGGGGGAAAGGAGCAGTGTTCTGGAGTGGCAATCCTGCAAGAAGCATCAGCATATACAACCCTGTTGACAGGGCTGCCAGGGCACAAGGCATGTCTCATGCAACCCAAAGTCTTGGGTGACTTTGATGTCATTAACAGAAAGGTGGTCGCCAGGCTACCTGTCAGCTGTGTTGCTGATGTTTGCATTCAGCACAATTTAGCAAGTAGTTTTATAATCAGCCTGTAGTAGAAGCAGCTCTTCTGGTAATATTTTACTAATAAAGGCTTTAGTCAGATGAGCAACTATTGCTTAACAAGTTAACACCCAAGCAAATACCACTGATCAGGAGATAAGGCAGCCTGAAACATGAAATGCAGTTAAGATCCTCAAGGGTGACAGTGTTGTATCCCTCGTCCAGGGAAAGGACAGAAGAAGTTATAACAGGGATGAGCTGTGGTAAATCACCTAACCACTCTGTGCCTCAGTTTCCTGAGCTGCAAATCTGAGTCAGCATCAACACCTTTTAAGAAATAGCAATAAACCCCATTTTCTATATGTGAATTTGGCTTTCTGTGTTCTCTGGAACTCTTTCACCTCCTGTTAATGAATCCACCTATGAAGTATGTGTCACCAGTTAACAAAGGTTCCTCAATCTTTACAAGCCTTATAGATCAAGCTTTACACAGAAATGCCCCTGATTTCAATAGCACGTCTGTAGGTTCTTGTTGTAACTAGGAAATTACTTTGGAGTTGCTGGTAATGTGCTTTCTGCCTTCTCTCCTTTCCTTCTAGAAGAGTTTTTGATTATGCATTCCCGTGAGAAGGACTCCATGAAACAACACAAGAAAGCAAAGAAAATTAGTATACATAGCAGGCCACAATCCTTGTGTCCTTTCTCCTAAATGTTTTATTTACTTCAGGGAACTGATAGCAGGATTTGGTCCAATATCCTGCTCAGGGTCCATGAAAAGGTGTGAAATCGGATGGTAAAAGGTTTTTCTCTGATTTCTGTTAGATGCCTCTTTTAATAGGCATATTGGATAGCACATTGCCAGAAGACAAATACTCTTGATTGGAGGTATCCTTCTGGATGACAAAAGGATGCTCCCTCTCAGTGATAAATCACATTGATGTAGAAACTATAAAGATTTATGCTTCTCCTGGAGTCACCTTTTGAGATTGGTAAAGTTTTTCTTTTTCCCTATGGAAAATCTCAGGCCCATTGTTTTCAAAATGAATTAGCAGATTTCCAGAGGTATTTCAACACCATTGCTAGAGGGGAGAAAGAAATGCATTTCTTAAAAAATTCCCTATCAGGTTCAACGCTTAACTCTCATTGAGATCTCACCGCTTCCAAAAATCTGCCTGTCAGTGGCTGAAGCTGAGGGCCTAAATCCTTTGCTGGGGACTCAGGTGAGAAACTGGAGTCTGGGAGGTGGTGAAAGTCCAGCAGCTTTCCCAGACCCTGTTGGGACTGGGAAAAAGTCTGAGCATGGATTTGGGAATTAAAGGCTTGATTTGGGGCACATTTAGCTGGAAACAGCTAGGTCTCTGAAGTCTGGATGGTGCATTGCTCCAGGACATTAGTCTCAGGTGTGCTACCTCTTTGAGCTCTCTGGCATGCTGTAAGGGACTGGCAGGCAGGGGGTTAAGTATCTACCCTGTCCTGCCAAAGCAAAGAGCTTTGAAGTGCCTATCTCCTCCAGGAACTGTAAAGTCTCATTTTCTGTGCCTGTTGAATTCTTCTCAGCTAGTGTCAGAAAACATGGGGTAATTAATTACACTCCTGTGAGGGCTGTTTCCATAGCATACATGCAGAAGCCTGATACTCCCAATGGATTTTTCCCCGCAAATGGATCCAAGGCTTATGATCCATGTAAAATGTCAAACACCTTCTGTAAAACAAGCTTTTGCCATAGCAAATCAACCTGCATTTCCTTCTCTGACCCCTCAAAATATGCAATGAGTAATTATGAAGCCTACAAAAATATGGACAGGGAGCCACATCCTGCCATTAACTTCAAAAGAAAACTAACAAACGAGTGTGCTCAGAGGGGAACCACGCGCCTCAGGGAGGGGCAGGGCATTACCGAGTGTTTCACCTCAAGGTCACAGGTCTAAATCCAGTTGAGTTGGTAGAAGGTGGTAGTCTATATTGTGGCCAACACAAAACGACTCATTAACCTCAGCCCAACTTCAGACTGTCCCTTGGCTGGAAACCAATTGGCACTATTTTCTGTCGTTGTAGCTAGCGTCACAGAGTTACAGGCACCTGAAGACTCAACTTCTGAGCAGGCCTTTTAGTACTAATGTGCTCTGCAGCCACAATGACCCAGATATTTCTGTACCCAGATTTTAACTCAGGACTGGTGAATGCCCTCTTCAATGAGGCAAGAAGTCTTAGGCATGCTGGAGGGGCTATTTCATACCTGGGGGTACCAAATTTCCTCCGCTTTGAGGAGCACTGAGGTAATCACCTGTATCACCCTGGACTCACCACCCTTCATGTGGATGTCTGCCTCTTCATTTCCAAAAACGAAAAAAAAAACTGCTTTCTTCCAAACCAGCATCCAGAAGCCACTCCTGCCTGCTTTGGTGATGGGACAGCCAATGCTATGACTCATCTGTTCTGGCTGGTTGCCTAACTCAGGAGAGGCTATGCCATCCCCTAGGTCATACCCTTTGACATCACTCCCATGCCTGCAAGGTGATCCACGGGGATGGGATATTGTGGGAAATGATTATGGTCTGTGCTTTGTGGATAAAGAAGTGTACAGACCTACATCTCACCAATGTTTGGAAAGATGGGCAGCATTGAGGCATATGTCTGAGCCTGTTGGTTTCTCTGGCCAAAGTTACACACTTGTTGTATGTCTATAGGTCTGGCTCTTTAATATATGTGGCTGGGATCTTGTGTCATCAAGATCACTCAAAATAATTTAGCCATTTGAAACAGAAGTAGGAATCAACACAAACAACCAAACCCCGTGATTAGAGCTGCTGATAGCAGGCACAGAGGGAAGGTGCGAGGGATGGTATCTGCAGATCACTTCTGGTCCCAAATCAAGAAGGATCATTAAAAACATGGCACAAACTTAATTGTTTTCATACTTAAGCTGAACGTATACTAGTGCCTGCAAAGAGATTTTCCTAGTGCCTGCAAAGAGATTTTCCTTGTAACTATTATGAGTGTACCCAATGTGAAAAGAAAACCAAAAGCAACACCTTTCTGTCACACATCCGTCAGTACTAAAGAGCAGCATTAACTAGAAGTGAATCACTGATATGCCGGGTGCCCTTCTGCAAATAGGCTGAGTGTTTTCATTTTGCATGCTGAATCAATTGAGTCATGAGGAAGCAGCAGCAAGATTTTAATTCCATATAGTACATCCCCATCCCTGAATTTATTTACCAAGTATAACATTTATTTAATGTAATTTAGTTCTAAATATTTAAAAGCTCACTTTGTTTAATATGTTTTCAAGTACAAGATGTTAAGTAATTATGTATGATGTGGTGGTCTTTTATTAGGTAGTTAATGACCATCTGGGAATTCAAGCCCCAAGGCAATGCCAAGGGCTTCTGAGTATTAGCTGGCCATTAACATAGTGGTAATGGACTAGCACACTCTACATGATTATGACTATTAACTAAGCATAAAAAAAATAACATTCAAATTAAAATAGGAAATTCAGGTTTAAGGCTTCTCTAGCATTCTTAATTTAATCAGATCATAGTGACCCATATGGCCCAGTCTTGTGTTGAACTGGATCAAATGGTGGAGATTCAAGCATCTCCTCTGGCCTTAATGGACTTGTGTAGCCAGGTTCCCACAGATCCCAGATGCCACCATCCCCCTGTCACAACCCAGGAGCCTGGTCGTGCTAGGAGTCCTGTTGCCATCCCAGTCCCCTTGCATCACCTGGGCGTCAGAGAAACAGGAGCATGACAGGATGCTGCCCTTTGCCAGCATCATGAACAGAGCCAAGAGGGATGCCCCAATCTCCAACATGCCCCTGGGGCTTGGGAACTCCTTGCTGGGCCAGGTGGCATCTTGAAGACTGGCAGACTTACCCCAAAACATTGACAGAAGAGGCTCAAGGCTAGGACCATATTTCCCTGCTACTGCACCCTTTCCAGTCACCGAATTTTTCTGGTGTTTTCTTTTCTCTTTCAATTAGGTGATGAAAGACAAAGATATTCATTGTAAACAAAACTAAGATAAAAAAGCCTAGTGCATTTTAATATGCTCAGGCAGCGTTGCAGCTCATAAACAATACTTTGGAGAGGAGGTGAGAACAGATACCGATTTTGTTTCACTGCTGCCTTGATATTGTACTTTTGTTCCCATAGGCAGGTATCAACATTGCTTTCACAGAAGTTAGAGATAGAAAAGATCTATTAGATTATACTGTTCTCTTGACACAATAATGTGCTCTGTATAGACTTGTATTGAGTTTGTTTTGCCATCATTTGTCATAAAGTCTCTGCAGGCTTGAATTGCCATCATTTTGCCATCAGAATGACATCTTAATACGGACTCTGCTTCACAGAGTTGCCATGACATTATCATGAGATCATTAGACTATGCTAAGTCTCATGGAAGAGAGAAAAACATGATGTTATAGAAAACTGCTGTTGGGATTTGATAATTTAATTTCTATTTCTTTCATTGCACTACAGGTCTTCAGTCAGGAAAAAGAGCTGTTCGAACACTGGATTCAGAGTAAATCTACTGGACATCTAGACACAGCCTGTGATAATCTATGCAAACTGTTTTTATTGTTATTCCAAAATGTTACAGCATTTTTGAGAAATCTAAAAGGTCTTCATTGTTATCACATACTTATTTATTTATAAATTGCATTTTGCACCGGTACAGGGATCTGATTAAAGTTGAGTGCATATAGGAAGAAGCAAAATATTAAAAAGAAAAAATTAATCAGCATCAAGCAAATGTTCTTCATAGAGAAGAACAAGCAGTACATAAAGACTTAGTAAAGACTTTCCTTTTTTTTTTTGGGGGGGGGGGAGGGGGGGGAGGGGATTGGTGGTTTAGTTTTCTAGGGAAGAAAATATTTAGAAATTTATTACCCATTTATTTGTATAGCACAGTGCATTCCTAAAGAACGTAGAGGAATCAGAGCTCCTAACAAGCCATTACCTTTGAGGTAGCAGTTTATCCACTGCTGAATGTAACCATCTCTGGGCTGAAATACAGCTGTTTAATAGGACATAGTAATGCTACATGAAGCCAAGAGGCAAAGAGAAAAAACATGCCCAAGGTGTGTGCAGTTAACGCAAAATATTTGTGCTGCTGTGTTGCTGGAATACATATGATCTCAAGCCCAGGAAAAATTAAAATGTTAAAAAAGTTACAACGAAAGAAACAACAGGACAGTGCCAAGTGAAAGGTCACAAGACAAATGAAAAACACATCAAATGGCTCACCTACTGATGTGCTCTAATAGCAAAATGACCCCCATCCAAATGTTCACCATGAGTGCAGCATCAGAAACTCTCCAAAGAATGCATGAAAATGTCGGCTTCCTAAATTAATCAAGTTTTATAGCTTGCTTGGAAATTTTGGTCAGGACTTCTAAATACTAATGTATCACTTCAGCTAATATAATTTCCCCTTGAAAACACACCTTCTTTTCCAGTAATAGGAAGTGTGTTTATTGCTGCTGCCACCGCCCCAATTTTATGGCACCCTACATGCTCACGTGTATTGCCCAATACTAGGAATGATCTTGGCTTAAATTTTATGTCCATTTGCCTTAATCATGTCATTCCACTGTGCAAAGGGGAAAAAGAAAATAAAGGTTTAATGTGAAATCTGAAGGCAAAAGGACCACACTTTCTAACAGTGTGTACTGTGCTCATCCAGAGCAATTATTATTGCTCATTACATTTCCATGCAGAAATCATTACATTTCATACCACAATATGCATTTTTTTATAAGTAAGCTTTAAGCGAATTAGAATACTTAATATGTTTTTTGAACTTTTGCCAGGCATGCGCTCCCAAGCCGGTTCCTTCTATTTACAATGTAGCATTTATCCATTTCCAAATATGAGAAGATTTATCTATCAGATTCTGTGCAAATTCAGTACACAGATAATTTGTAAAAAGCTTTCTTTTTCAAAATGTTCTGTGGTTTTTCTAATCTCATCTCTTTTCTAATTTCCTAATCATATAACCTTGAAGTCTAAAGACACAGCCTGTGATAATCTGTGTAAACTGTCTTTATTGTTATCACAGACATTTATATAAAAAAAAAAAAATACACACACGCATGCACGCACGCATTCAAAGCTGCCTTTTAAGTAATACTTTAGTCACAGTTCAATCAGATCCACATTACTGCTACTCATCAGATAGAAAGTGTTCGCGAGCAGGAGGGGGATATTGACTTTAAAAATTCACTGGCGAGGCGTACAGAGCCTGCAGGAATGTCAAAACTCCAACCTGCATTTTGATGTTTTTGCCTCAGGTTAGTCTTGACTGACATGCTTGGAGCACTCTTGTTTGTGCTCCGGCATCCATTAACTGTCCTTGACTCAATGTTATACGGGCCTTTACGGTCAGCTCGGTGCCTAATGGTTACGGCAGATTAGATGCCACGAGGTGTAAGAAAAGCATACGCCTCACTTTAAGGGATCACATTGGTCGGTCCCTGCTTCGGTAGGGTGTATTGTTTGATCCTAAATTAATGAGGCCCTGTTAATTATTATTCTGATAACTCTGCTTCACGTGGGAGCATGCCAGGCAAGTGGTGGTGTAAAGAAACAGAGTTTTGCTAGACAAAATAAAATGTCAAGGTTGAGATGTCTTTGAGTGGGCTTGGTTTACATGTAAGGCCTTTCACTCAGGTGGGGATGTGGCTAGATGTGGGGAAAAGAAAGTCTTAGCCGTACTTTTATTCAGTGCTAAATGACTGCCTTGCAAAAACATCTCAGAAGAAGGCTTATCAGTCCAGCGTATAGATAGCTGTATACCCCCGTAATCCCGTGTGATGTGCATTGCCGACTTTCCTTCTCTTTGACTTTGTCCTTCCCTGGTTTCCACAAAGTTTTTGAAAAATGATCCAATACCCACTTGCACTTGGGTTCAAGGAAAGCCTCCCTTTCAAAACAGGGTAAAATGGGTGCTAAAGCAGTGTTAACATTAACAATCATTTTAATCATTCTGATGTCACTCACATTAGAATCTATAGAGAGAGAACTCTACAGTAAGTGCTGACAGGTACAAATGTGCCCATAGAAATGTTTTTCTTTAACATCAAGCTCAGATAAGCTTCTGAGGTGCCTATATTCATTTACGGGGAAGTACTGAGATTAGACAGATGTCTCAATTTAAAAAGGGAGAAAAAAAATTCATGTAGATGTGACACTCGTTCACCTGTGTTTTTCTGCCAGTCTATGTAATGCTATCAGAACATAACCAGAGTTTTGATTTATACACCTCATTTGACATTGACTGGCAGCTCTACAGAGAACACATGCAAAAGATGGTAATTTAGAAATATGGAGAGATTATTAGGCCAAATGGAAAGGAAAAAAAGATCATTTCATTTTACTTCTTTTGAAATGAAATGGGGGCCAAACCACCAAAAACGAACATCACTGCGCTGAGGCACTGGGAGCATGAACCTGGACAGGGCCCAGGATATGCAGATGGCCCCTGTGTCTGCAAAAGACCAGGCAAGGAATATGAAATGCCCTAAATTCTAGTGTGGGAGGGGCTTGACATTTTAATCTGACTTAATAGTTGAGGGCAATCTGGGTTATTAAATTGATCTCTTCCACTTATCCGAGATATTTTTTTTACCAGGAGAGAGGTACTCCTCATTGCTCTGTGGCTTGGTGCTTCTCAGCTGTGGTTCACAGGAGGCAGTGTCAAAAGTGCCCCTTCAGCTCTCCAGGTCATCCATTACCATAAAAGTTGGCTGCCTAAGTTTTGCATCTTTCAGTTTGAAAACCCTTGCCTGGGCTCAGCAAACTCCTCAAAGCTAAAAAGCTCTGGGAACAAAAGTTCTAGATAAAAGCACCATTTTTTCTGGTAGTGTTAAGTCAACTCGAGGCAGACAGTGTTACTGGCAACAGCCTGGGTCTTTTGAAACAGCAAAATGTTTGGAATTAGAATATGACACATATATTAAAAAACTGAGATGAATTTAGAAAAAGAAAGAACTATATCTCCCTATATAACTTGTTAGGATTTTGGTCATGAAATGTCAGGAGGTCACATAGCTGACTTTTTTTCCCCGGACCATAAATTTCATTATCTTGAAATAATATTTTTCTTTTAACAAATGAGCTAAAAAGGAATTGGAATACCGTAAGCACAAGGGTGGAAAGAAATGTCTGTGTATTTTCCTCACTTTTTTGCATCTTGCAATGCTGAAGCCACTTGAAACATCTCCTGTCTTCCATTTTTTTTCCTTTGGAGTGAATTTTACCGCTTGTGAATAGTTCTCAGCTGACAGCTCTCGAGACCAAAAGCCTTCTTCCCAGCAGCAGAACAAAGCCACAACAGGAAAGTGGCTTCATTTGCAACTTCCCCACAATGTTAAGCCTCTCTGCCTCAGTCCTGATCTAGTGGGTGGCTGGTGTAGTCCATGTGGGGTTTCCAGGCTTTGGCATCAGCTGTCAAGATGCCGGACTGTCAATAGACAAGGTAGCCTCCTGGTTGGTGTTAATTTGCCTTAAAATTTAAGACCTCACATCTATGAGCATGACAGGTTGTGTGGATCACCTGGTTGAGTGTTGATTCCCAAATTGAAGGCATCTGGTATCTCCAAAATTGTGCAATTTTTCATCAGACTCCCAAGTGAACCTGAGACCAGTATGGATCTTAGGTGGCTGATTATTTTCTACCTAATCTGCTCCGAGTCTTGTGCTGGGGTTCAAAGTTAAAACAGTTCAAATGGATAAAGTAATCACTTCTTAGCTTGATAATGAACTCAAAATGTTTGGGACACTGCTGAATCATTCAGTAGAGTCAAAGTCAGGCATCTCACTGGTCACACCATCTCACGAGGTAGTATGGGACATGCACAAATGCCTTCTGCCAGGTACATGTGTTGCAATGGGAGCTGCAGGAGAGGAAGCAAGTTCTGCTTTGGCTACTTCCCTACAAATCTCTTCTTGCTTTTGCTTTCAGGCACCACAGCACGTGCACTGGTATATCAGGAGCTGCATCAGGTTGCGTCAGGCATGCTGAGCCTGAAGCTTCCTTTCACAAGCTTTGGGACTAGAGGCAGGTAAGCATGACTATGAGCTGTCACTATCTGCCTGTGCTTCTCCCAGCAAGTCCTTCAGCCTCAGTCCTTTGGGTGGACTGATGCTCGCATGTGTGTGATTGCAATCTCATGGGAATGCTGAAAAAAAGTCTACTCCTCATCTATCCTAAAGACAAATCACAATATGCTTTACAAGCCATGCCTCCTTGAAAAAGGTTTTCAATGGATTCTAGCGAAGCACCATTTCCTGGCAATGTATCATCTTCTTAAGGGTAAAATAGAAGGCAAAACTTGAGGCTTCTGGAAACTTTGTTTGGGTGTGTCTTTTCCTAAATGCATAAAAAGATCTGTGGGGATGAGAACAAGAGATGTGTCGTAAGCTCAGGCAGAGTCTTCTTTATGTGCCTTGCCACCAGATGGTTGATGCAGTGTGTTTGCTGAGAGTGAGAGTAGTGAGCTTTTGGCCCTCAATCATTACACAGAAGCAAGCACTTGTTGAAATTGCAAGCCTTGCATCTCTGAGCCTTGCATCTCTGTTACAGGGTGACACACAATAAGTGAACACTGGGAACTGCCAAACCTTGATGTATATAAGTGTAAATTTCTGAATCACATGTACTTTACCTCGTTACAGCAGAGACAGCCAAATCCTGCACTCTGTTTTTTGGTAAGATCTCTACAGAAATCATGTGCCTTCTGGAAGTGGCCATGCCTGGGGATATACACCTCCATGGAATATATGTGCTGTAAATGGAATTTTTTGGTCCTGCAGCTGGCCTCCCAGGAGGGGCTTTCATTGCTGTGATTGAGGGAAGATGGGGATGATGTATGTGTCTCCCAGCTGGCCGAGGGGAAGGCACGCAGGCTGGGTGCTGGTTTGTAGTCACCCCTTCTTGACATTTGATATGCTGTGGTCAGTTGACAGGAATTGGGATCTCCGGGGCTTTGCGGGCACTCATCACCATCCTGTTTGTTTTGCTATGAGGTTTCCTGCAGTTTTCGGCTCCATCGGAGCTGCTGCGATCGCCAGATAAGTGTGTTTGGCCGTGGGTGCGGCTGAGCCAGAGGAGGGTGCCATTTCGGAGGTTTTGCTTTGGGATATTTTTAGCTGGAGGAATAAGCACGTGTTTGAGGGAGTTTTCCTGATGAAACACATGATTTCAGCACACTATGAAGTTCACCTCAGTGGGAGATTAGCCGCACACAGCGGATATGAATAAAAACAAAAGATACCTTTAAGCGCTGACTGGGAACCCAAAGTAGCTCCTGATACTGAGCCACTCACCCACCAGTCTCAAGTGTAGTTATTCATGTGCAGTGCTAAGAAATGAGAAAGTGCTGTTTGATTTTGCCTGTGTTATTTTACTCTGTCCTTTAATGCATCTCGTGCAGCTTGTTATACATGGTGTGGGGCAACTCAAATACCCTAAAGTACAGTACTAGGTAAAGACCTAAGGGCCTGATCTGAACTAAAGACCATAGCCACCTAAACCAGTGCTACAGCAAGATTTTAGACATGCAGAGGCACATTGTGGCACAAATCTCTGCACTCAGCGACCACATAACTTCAGAAACACCTTAACATAGCAGCTCTCCTGCTGCTTCACCTGGGGGTTGTCTAGGGGCTGCTGACCCACCCTTGCATGTACAGATCTGTCCTGATCTCCACAGTGAGACACGAGCCCACAACCAGCACCTACAGGCATCCAGAAGGAAGAAGAAATGTCACCTCCCTTTCTTAGGGGTTGATACAAGTGTATAGTCAGGAAGAGGTAACCAGATACTAGGCAGGCTGATCCACTTTTTCAGTAGTAACCTATGGTTCCCTTTCTGATCTGCTGGGATTTAACCCATTTTATCTGTCCGCCAAGAATCACCTATCACCATGATGTGGTGATGAAGCAGTAACCAAGGCTTGCACAGGGTCACCCATAGAGGTCAAAACAAGAGGAAGGATAACAAATATAACACCTGGCAGGGATTGCAGGGTTAATATTTTGGATTTTTCCTGTTGTCTTAACCCATTAATTTAAACAATGTTAGGAAATCCAGAATGGGTTTCCTCTTCACCATGGTCTTGGTCATTTGGAAGGAGGCCCATGTAGTCCTATACCTGCTCATATCTAGTCCCATGAATTTTGCCTTCCCTTCTTCACATTGGCACCCTTTTTGAAGGAGAAGGGGTTGCTGGTCACTAGCTGGTAACCTGATGCCTGTGACCCTTTCCCAGAGTGAGGAGGTAAAGCACTGAACAGAAGTCTTGCATTTCTTGGTCAGATGTTTGTCGTGAAGCTGTGAAGGTACCTACTCCTAGGATGTGTCCCAGGGCCTGGGTCTTGAAATGAGAGGGGCCGCTGAACTGCAGAAATGGGACTACAGTTCAGGCAAAGACTTGCTTTGTACTTTTATTAACAGAGAGCAGGAGTTTTAGAGTATTTGCCTGGAGCTCTCACCTCTCAACACATGTGAGCTTGGGCTTTGAAATTCGTGACTTGGTGGTGGTTAAACCCTTTGTTTGATTTGGTCTGGCCACATCTGCGGCAGCCTGAAAACTGAGTGAAGGAGCAATCGGTGTAGGCACTTCAGTAAGGTAGTGATATACGGAGAGGGAAAAGTGTCCACAACATAACTGTCCATAAGCTGATGAAAAAGTAAACACATCAGCTTTTTCCTTGCTGCTGTGGGACATAGCTGTGTATAACTTAACCCTGCAAACAATTATGCGTGTCAGAAAAATTTTAAAAAGTGCTATTTATGCCCTGCATTTACTGAAAGTTAGACAGTCTTGCCTCACCCATGCAACCCAATTAAACTCAATTAAAGTATAACTCCGTGTTTAGAAGTGTGGCTTAAGTTCATCTTCATACATACAGATGAAAGCTGAACTTTTGCAAGCAAATTTTGACAAAGGGGAAGGGCTATTGCTATATGAAATATAGACACAAGAAAGATCACAGATGATAAAAGTAGTGAAGTTTAGTATATTAACACAGATACATTTTAAAAGGTATATTTAAACAAGACAAATTAACTGTCGAAAGACAACAGTTTAAAAAAAGGTCTTCACTTTAGGGAACTTCCTGTGTAGTTACGTTTTTGAAGCCATTTTTACCCTGTGCTTCCACAACATCACTTGGGAATAAGTTGTAAAATTTCATAGGGCAATGCATGTAAGAATTATTCCTTTTGATTCTGCTACCTCCTTATTTCACCAGGTTATCTTAGTTCTTATGCTCTGGGAAATAATAATCATAATTGTTCCCTAGTCATTTTCTCTGGACTTTTCAGGATTTTCCAAACTTACCCATTTTCCAAGACAAATAGTTCTCTTTATTCCTCTCTTCTCTGGTTGTGCTTTCTCATGCTTTCATGTTCCTACACTTGTGCAATTGAATATTTTTTATTGGAGGAGGAAGAGTGAGCAGAGAGAATGTTGTCAGCATTCGTCTCACTTCTTTTCTCAATGATTCCTTACATTTTCTTTTCTCTCTGACTATCACCAAGTACTGAATTGAGTTTTTTAAGAGGATGACTCTACAGTATCTATAACAACTCCAAGATCTCCTTCATGAATGGTAGGAGTGTATTTAGAGTTACTTTTTCCGGTTTTCTTTATAAATCTCAACAATGAATTTCACCTGCCATTCTGTTTGTGATTTTCTTCCCCAGTTTTCAGAGTCAGCTCTTACTGCAACTCTCCAGTATATTTTCCTGTCATAAAGCATTGCCATGTTGGAGTTCACACCTTTTCCTGATGACTAATGTATGGAACAGCAGGGTCTTCTTAAACCACACTGGTAACCTTGACTCTATCATTAAAATGATGATTGCTACTTATTCCTAACCTTTATTTTATATCTGCTAGTCACGTATTAAACCACAATAGGATTTTATTAGGTTTCTTTAAGAGTTTATGGTGAGGGGTGTTATGACCAGGTTTTGAAAACCCACTACATAATAATGATCAAATCGCCCTAATCCTTATGTTTGCAATCTCCTTTCAAAACCTGCCAGGTTTGTGTGTGTGACTTCCTTCTAAAGAATTTATAACTCTTTCTGGATAGATATTTGAACTCACTTAATAACCTCATTCCTTACTATATTTACTACCAATACAAGCAGGATTACAGGGTATTCATTCTAAATTTATTTTGAAAATACCTTATATGATGCCACCAGTTTCAAACAGATCCACAGCCTTGTTTTCTCTGGAGAAACAACCCTCATTCACTGCTTTGCCCCAAACAAGTACAGAGCAGACCACGAAGAAAGCTAATTCATACAGGTCTCTATATATTACATTTTTCTCATTCTATTTGCCCATGAGTGGTTGCACGCTGACTAAACCACTTGCAAATGTTCATGAGAGTTGCTGGACATGCCTGAATCCTTGCGGTCCTTCTGTTAGTTGGTTTTGTTGTGGGGTTGTTTGTTTGTTTTTTTTCCAATTTAAAAATAAACATAGTTTATTGGGCCATTTCCTTCCCTTTTCACTTCTGTATCTCTTTCCACATACAGAGATGCTCCTTCTGAAGGTATTCCTCCAACATCAGTAGTTTTCATCTTGAATCACAGATCAGATGTAATCCTCACGTTCTCTTTTTTGGCTTGTTCTGCCAGTGCTGGAGACCACTTGGTAGAGGCTGTGGGACTGTTTTAATCCTGTGCATCTTTCTCGTTCTGGGGTTTTATACTAGGCAATTTCTAGAGAGTATAAAGGTATATATCAGATGTGGGGATTACATTTGCAGGTTCATCAGATGCTCTAACTTCACTGCACACTGAGTTTCCTGTCAGATATTTATCTTGGATTCTGTTGTCAGCAATTTTAAGAAAGCACCAGTCTCAGTTTTCTCATTTCCAAAATACATCAAGGAAACAATAAAGCCAAAATTCAGCTCCTGTATGTTTAAAATATATATATGATACTATAAATATATTTATAATTTAATATATATACTGCTATATATAAATATATATGTATGCAGGTATAATTATAAATATATTGAAAATATATATGAGTGAAAATACTAACCATATAGTGGTTGAATTACATGAATAAAACTATATATCTATATATGTATGTACATACATAACATGGTCATCAGCTCTTCTCCCACATTCATCCTAAACCTTGCAGGGGCATTGATCCAATTGCACTGATGCTTTCCCATGTATGTTTTTTCTCTCAGAGTTTCTTGTTTTTCACGGGTAAAACAAAAAACCTGTTCTCTGTTGTTCTCCACCCTGCACAGGCGTATCGCTTCTGTTCCTGTGTGTCATAGGCGTTTTTAATAGGCTCAAACTCAGATTTCCGCTTGACCCGATATAGTAAACATATTCGGGGTTTTCTCATCAAATGAATATACCAATGAAAGAGCCTTACTTAATTTTTCTTGTGATATCTTTCTTTTGTAATTGGGTAACACATTCATTCACATGACAGTAAACTGGAACAGAGCCTACATTCTAATATGTTCTAAGTCTGGAACAAATAAATATACAACATCTCCCCCCCACACACTTCTGCTAGTTAGCATGTGGTAATTAACACTTGTTAAAATGACTAAAATTTCAAACATGGACATGCTCTCTGAGAAAACCTTGGTGTGATTATACAGTGAGCTTTTCTGTCAGAAGACAATAGGTATTTTTAGCAACCCCATCTTACTTTGTATGAGTTTTGTCACATCACAATCAAAAAAAAAAAATCAATTTTGGATTCTGGCAATTCTGGTTTTCCATCAATTGGATCATCAATATTTTCACATTCCAGAGGATTCTCATTTTGTTGTTTTCATCCCCATTTTAGCAAGAGATGCTGGAACTAAACCAGCACAGATTCCTCTGGTGAAAAGGGTCTGTGAAGGGTCAATGGGCAGTGGCAGGGACACCAGCTGCTGATATGTTGGGGAAACCATTTTGGAGCAGCTGTTTCCCTGTTACCTTGTGTTGCACCATAGCTAGTGAGAAGGAAAATAGTTTGCTGGAGACAGGAGAGGGGATCCTTCTGGTTTTGCAATGATTTTCACTTTTTTCCACAGGTAGAAATAACTACCAAAATGCACAGAAGCAAAACCACAGGTTCAAATCTATGCAAGGTAGAAGACTTTGCTGGTAAGGGGATGTCCATCAAATTATTTACGTATTCAGAAGGCACTGGGAGAAATTTCTCCTTCCAGGTAAATTCATTGTGTGCTGTGTTATAAACCAACCAAAAATAGGGATAAGAATAATGTTCCTATAGAGCATGTTGAGGTGACCAGAGAGAAAGTGCAGTAGGTCTATGGCCAGAAACCTGTTTGTATTTATTTGGCTGCTTTTAGCTGAACCTGGAAAGCTGTGATGGGAGAACTGACCCAATGTAGCACCAAGGCACTCCAGGTACTGCCCTGGCAGCTGAAGCTGAAGCACAGCACAGCACAGCACTATTAGGAAAGACAGCAGGGAAACACGGAAAGGTGCTGTAAAAGTGAGTGTTAAACAGGTTTTTGACCAGTGAGTCTGCCCTACTGAGGCAGCTTTCAAGGCTCTATCTCAGCCTGAATGAGAGCCGCTGTGCTAGGACAGCAGTGAAACGAGACTGGTAATTATCACTGGCGCTTTTACAAGTGAGGAGCTTACGGTGCTCATGTGATACCAAGTGCTTGTTGTGCACTGAGCAGTTTTTCTGGAAGCCTTGGCTTTGTTTTCTCTTAGTCCCGAGAACAAAAAAGAAATGTTGCAAGGAAAGTACAGAATGAACCCAAAAAGAACAATGGAATTGCGGTTGATTTGTTTAATTCTGAAATCAAGGTCACTTAGAAGTACTACAGCTTTTATTTGTTTTATTGTTGTGGTTTTTTTAAGTTGTGGTTTGTTTTTTTTTTTTGGCAACATCTTCCTTTTCATTTGATGGTCCTGTCATCCCAGAACTGTATATGTTACTGATCCTGTCTGTATTCAAAGCTGTTATTAAGTGGAGTCTTTTAGATTTTAGAGAAATGATAATGGTTCCAAAGATGACAGAAAGTGGCAGCTGGTGACAAAAAACCCCCTTGATAAGACGACAACAGTAAATCAAACTACTGCCACTTTTTCGTTTCATGTTTGTTAATACCACCTCGCCTTTTGAAGTTTAAAGCAAGGTTCAAAAGAGCCAGGTGCTGAATCATAATATTAAAGCAAGTAAGGAGCTCCATGAAAGAGAGGAGATCTGAGAGGGGAAAGCAACAAACACGGCTTTCAACTGCCTTTTGTCGGCCTTTCTGCAGATGTCACCAGTTGTTATCCCCAGCAGAGGCTTCAAGCTTGTAGCAGTGCCTCTGGCTGATTCCAACTCAACGTTTCAAGTGTCAATCAAAAAGGAAGGACGCAGCTTAGGTCCTGGTCATTGTCCTGTGAAAAGAGCCAAGCATTTAACATTGATTTAGCTCCCTCAATATACAAAGATAGAGCCAGCTTTGTGCAGCAAAAGGGCCTTTGGCAAGGTTGCTTGTAGAGCAATTCCATCGCATCCGATGCTCCTTGGTTTAGCTGTCACACTGCAGTGTCTGGAGTCCTATGAAAAGTTATTCAGGAATGAGTGAGCAAATTAAAAAGAAATAACATGCTCTCCTAAATAGCAATGCAAGCTATAGAAAGTGCTCTTAATGTCATTTAGCCCTGAAAAGCATTTTTAATAAAAGTATTTTGCGCTTTTAAATGCCTTTTAACAAGGAGAATAAGATGTTTCAGGACAAGAGGGGACCCTTGTGAAACCCATCTCCATTGGCTAGGATAACCAATTGTACCCACAAAGTGTCTTTGGTCAAGTGCTTCCTTATTTTGTTTTCAAGCCACTTACATTCACTGCCATCCACATCCTGCATTATCCTTCCATATGAGTGTAAAAGATGTCCCCAAACCCAATGACAACAAAAAGGCTCTGCCTGTATACCACAGACACACACACCCCACACCCTACACCTCCCTGCCTCTGTCTTCCTGTCCTCTCTTGTGTCAAATTCCTGTCCACCTCATAATTTTCTTGAAACACCTTGGCAATTATTTCTTTCTCAGCCATTGCACTCCTTACCAGCTCTCACAGGCACTGCTGGTGAGCCACACTGGTCACTCAGCATGGTCATGGCAATGACAAGTCAATTGGTGGCCACATTTGGGCTGTTTCAGATGGGCCCTGATGGAAGGCAAGTTCTCATAAATGTGGTAGAGACCACATGTTTGTCCTTAAAAAAAAAAGTAATAGTGGATGAAACATAAATATAGTGTGCCTGGTTTTCAACAAAGTCACCACAGGATGGATTTATCCTTTGTACCTGGAAGTAACATTAAATTAATTTTGCTTATAAGCACGGCTCTTCTTTATGGGGTTTCCAGCATCTTTCCAGTCAAGTTCAGTGCACCAGTGGACTGGCTGAGCCACAGGCTGACCTGGTATCACAGGGACAATAGTCTTGGTCCAACAAAATTCTTGTGCATGCATCCAGCTTCACTGAGATGAGGAAAGTAATTTAAAGATGGGGAAAATGTTCCCCTTTTGCATGATTAGTATTGCTATTCTTATCTAGTTTGCAAGAGATTTTTTTTCCCAATACATTATTCTTCTGTGCAGAAATACAGGTTAAATAATCATAGAAAATGTCACAAAAAATAGAACATTTCCATTATGGCAATCAAATTTTAGAAGCTTATTTCCCTTCTTAAAAGCTAGTTTTTTTGGTAATACCTTCCTAAGCAAAACCACACTGACTGGCAGTACTTTTCAGCTCCAGAGGAACGGCACAGCCCCTAAAACTCGTCGTGTGTGATAGTATTTTTTCCTGAATGTGGGACTGGGTTACTCTTGATGAGCCTCCAAGGAGCCACATTCCTGCAGGCTGCACATGCACTCATGTGGCTTTTGTTATCTGCAATTTAGCAATATTCAAATAGAAGATCTCACAGGAGCTGGGTGTATTTTTAAATACACGTATCATTACAGACACACTCATTTCTGTGTTCCTCTAAAGGCATTTCTAATGGTCCACGTAGCTGGCACTTCAGCAGGCAGTTTAAGAAAGCATGACTCACTGAGCTGAGGGACTGATGCACTTTTCTAAACTTTCATTGGGATTTTTAAACACGTTTGATTTGATCTAGTCCATGTCCTTTTCTGTATGCACTCACTTTCTGTCAAACTCACTCATAGAAAATGTGGGCTAGCTTTACACCAGTGTAACGGCAAAGGGCAATACGTGTTCGCACCAGGCACTTGGTCCTACAAGCTGCTCCTTCCCCACAGCCAGAAAATGGGTACGTCCCTCCATCTGTTTCCTCAAAGGAGCAGGGGAGCGGGAGATGTTTGCTTCTCTCCACTCCCTGCCTGCCAGCGTGCTGTGCTTTTCCCAGCACAGAGAGTGTACCTGGGGATGCTATACACAGAGATGCTGTGGGCAGAGATGTGGTATCTCTGTACCTTCATGTTGGTGGAGTTTCTGCTTTGTCCCCCCACCCCCAAGCCACAGCAGCCCACCTGGCAGCATGTGCTGTACCAGGTTTCCACCTGACAGAATTTGTCCTACTCCCAAGCATCAGGGAAAGCAGGAGGAAGACAGTGACTTCTTGCGCGGCTATGCTGGTCATCCCAGCATATTTCAAAGGCCACCCAACACGCACCTTGGTTTAGGGATCAACGAGATATTAGAGAACATGAATCATCAATAAGCAAGAAAGCTCAAATTTTGATGGAATTCTTTAAAAAGGCAACAACCTGTTGAATTTTTCTGCACCACTAGTTAACAGTGACAACAATAGTAATGATTTCAAAACAGCACTTTTTTGGGGGTCTTTAGAACTTGCTTGGAAAAAAGTTATAGGAGAAGGAAATGACGTAAAAGTAGAAATTGACACATGTCCACATGCATGTGTGTGCAAGGGCGAGCAAAACAAAGGTGAAAACAAGTTGGGGATGCTTTATCCCAGATCAAGAATTATAAAGCAAAGCTAGGAAACTGAGGACTTCAGTGACCCTGACAAAAAAGGCTTAAGGTCAAATTTCCTTACCGACTTGCTGATATAGAAATGCTTAACTAAGGGATGGAGAGGGTTTTACCATTTCATCACAGTAAGATAATGAAGAGAAAAACAATTGCTTTTCCAGTAGCACTCTTCCTTGCAATTGTTCTTCCTTGATTGCTGGGCCAGATTCCAGCTAAGTTTAAGGAAATGCACCTTCCTTGAGGGTGCCAAAGAGGCCTGGCTTGCACAAGGACAAGACTTGATGGACCACTGCTGGTGAAGGGCTAGAGAGACCTGGTGATACACTTTTTAAAATACCTTTGTTTAACCATTCTTGTCCCTCAGGGAAAGAGGAAAGCTCTCCAACAGCTTTTCTGCCTTGTTTACTATTCCCCCATCTGACCAAGCTTTTCTTTCACTCCCTACCCACAATAGTTCATTTCTTTTATGCCTCCTCAACCTGTTCACTCCCAAGCCCTCCTGCTCTTGATGTGGACATGTTTTTAAAGGTCACGTATGTGAGCCATTCATTCTCCTTTGGGGTCAAAACAAAACAAGTGACAGGTGTAATTTTCAATGAGCAAGTAGACATAAGTACATTGCAAACCAGTTTCAAAACTTTTTGAACAGCAGTGCCACATACCACATCCTTGGAGGTCATGAGATAATGCATTTGCATTCTTCAGTATTGTGCGAGTAATGTTTCTGGTTGCCATTGTGTCCGTTGGAAATAATGGCTTCTGGTCATCACAGGTTAGTAGATGCAAACAGCAGACTATATAGCAGCAACTTCACTAATGCAGAAACCATTGTACATCCAGACGTTCCTGCCTTATCCATAAAGAGTAATTGCCTAAGTGTTTCATTGGAAAAAAATGGCACAGTCCAGGGAGTGTCAGGGATGTAGCATTTACGAATCAATTCATAATTTCATTTATATAAGGATGTAATTTTTTTAGTATAGTCACAAAAGATTATTTTGCTTAAGTGCCTGTTATTACTATTGTTTAGGGCTATGGCATGGAGAAATCGAGCTTAGTTTGCTTTTATTTTAGACAGTGGAACTCTGTATTTGCACTGTTTCTTCATTAGCAAAACCTCAGGGTATGTAGTCCACAGGCAGCTTTTTCATTCACGTTTCCCACACATATACTCTCTTCAGTCTAGTGATTGCAAAATCTAATTTACAGGCATTGTCCTCTTCTTAATTTGTGAGGCAAGAGTTTTATGATGATGCCTCCAGTCAATGTTTTCCAGAGCTGGTATGACTACAGGAAATACAAATACATTGGTTTACAACTAATTTCAGTGCTTGCAATGACAATTATGGCTCAACTTTGGATGTTATTTTCAGAGCTACCAGAAGTTCTCAATTCCAGCTTGAATCATCTTTGTAATTGAAAATATAAGTGTTCCAAAATTAGTAGCCAAACCTGGAGGAACCCTCTCCTGCTGGACTCTAATGACAGTTAGGCCCATTTAATTCAAAATGTTTTAGTGGTAGAGCCATTTCTCAAAGCATGGACCCTCCAGCTTCAGGCACCTTCTGGAATTCAGTGCCAGGATTGTGAGGTCTCAGGGCTTGTTGTCCATTTCTCATGCCAAAAAAACCCCAAAACAACCTTCCCAGGACCTCAGGACCTTCTCTGTTTAACTGTTGCACAATAAAAGCAAAGGAAATATCAAAGCAGAGGCATATATTCACTAGGGGGTTGATGCCAACCACTGAGAAGATATCATGAAAAAGGCACAGAAGAACTGGTGAGAGGGGACCTCAGATAGTCTCTAGACCAGCCCTGCACTGAGCATGGGACCTTACCCAATACTGGATCAGGTCTAGAGTTTTCTTACAAGGTTCAAACAGGTTATTTGTCATTGAGTCATAAATTATACACTGGGCCAGAGAGAGGTGGGAAATCCCAGGATAAGCTAAGCTGGTCTAAAGGGTACACATGGTCTATCACTTCACTAGTGCAAAGAGAATTAACACTATTACTACAGTCCTGATGCTCTACTGGGACGTATGAAGCAAGATTTGGCAGAGAGAGAAGTAACGTGTCAAGACAGCGGATCTACCAGCAAGCTATCAGGCTCACAAACTCCTGTTTGGATTCAATACCAGAAGAAAGGATTGTCCTTGTCTTTCTCCAGCGTGTTTTCTTTTATCCACCTGAAACTACTCAGTGAATGAAACTGCATTTGCAGACAGTTTTGGCTGCTCTGAAACAGACATTTTCATCTAATTCTTTATATTGAGAGTCTCTATCAGACATATCCCATATGGCCATCATTAACAAGTCACTGGTTCCATGGTAGGCATCAGACTTTCTCATATGCTTATCCCACAGTCCCACTAATTTGTGTAGTCTTTGAAATTGTATCCATTTTCATCATCCTTCTGCCTACAGATGTGCTGCCACCTGTACATTACCCCTCCATTCCTCATGGACTCCTTGCTTTTACTTCATTGCTCAAGCAAACACCAAGCTTACAACTTGTGTTACTCTGTGTAAGTGTAATAAGCTTGTTTAGGCAAACTCCTCAGGGCACTAATACGGTTCTGCTCAATCTTTCTGTATGACACCATTACACCTCAGGCATTCTTCCCCCTGTGAGTTTGCTGGGTTTGTAGTGGGCCCTGTCACATTCCACCAACCCCGTACTGGTGCTCTCCCACTGCTAGCAATCAGGTTGCAATGTCAATACTTTCAGGATTCTTTTCATTTGCATTCTGCACTTTGCACCTTTAAGGTTCAGGGTTGTTGTTTTATTTTTTAATTTCTCTAGAATGACAAGTAAACAAACCTTTTTTGTTTTGCTGTTTTCTAAATGAAGGAGTGAATGAAAGTTCCACTTTCAAGGTATCCAGAGAAATCCAAAGGGAAAGCTTTAGGGAAAGCACTATAGAAAGATTCCCACTAAAATTTAGAGTGCCTAATGCTGCAACTGGAATAAACAAATCTCTGTCATGGAAAACTACATGTACGTGTAATCTTAGTATTACATATATGAAGAAAATTGTCTACACATGTGATCACAGATTGGATGTTAACACCGCTTTTTAAAAATATTGATCAAGAAAAATAAAGCTGTTCATTAACATGTCATTAAAATGTGTCAAAATATTTTCTCTTTAATGTAACACTAATAACTAAACTGGCATTAAATATATCATAAACATAATTATTGTATGCTTTAATCAGTTTGTTTTCTTCTTCATTTTTTTTCATTCTACTTCATGACAGTAAAAGTTCTCCCTGCACATGAAAGGTGCTGCAAGATGGCACAGGCTAAAGTATGTCAGGACTGTATGCAGGAACATCTGCAGGAATAGCAAACTAGCTCAGTCACTGGTGTTACCAGTTCAGTTCAGCTGAGGATCTGGCCCCTACTGTGTTTATTATTAGATGGGATGGACGAGAATATATTCATTTTCTGCTGAACTTTTTGATGGCCTTGCTCTTTCTTCCTTTCTTTCCATTTCTCATACCCCATCCAAAATTTGTGCTGCAGAAATTCAATGCCCCTGTTGCTTTTTTCCTTTTTTTTTCACTTGAATCTCAATTGCAAAGCCAACTAGATTTCAGCATGGCTTATATGCTCTTCCACTTGCTATCTGTAATCACAGTCATTGTGAAACTCAAAGCTAAGTCAAGAATTGTTGCCTTTTTATGGCTGCCTCTTTTATATATGTTGTGTTGGAGAGCGGTCGTTACCGCTTTTTTGTCATTATTTCTGGGCTTCACTCCATTAGCTAGTGAACAGGCCTTCTCTCATTGCTTTCCTTCAGTAAATACTGTAACATTCAGCTTCCTTTCAGGCTTGTGCTTTTAAAGAAAATCTTTGTACAATTAAAGATATGAAATTGCTAAATACAAGGCTGCATTCATTGTTCTCCCTTTTTAAAGGTTTAATCACACTTAATGGCTCTCTTGAAAACTTGAATTTTCCATGTTGATGGTTCTATCCCACTGAAAGAGTTTGCTAATATACTTTTCAAGTGTTTTCTCCTTAAATGAGCTATTCAAGACGTTTTGTGCAGAATAAGATTGAGGAAGGATATATCCAGAAACAATTATGAAAAGGGTCCAGGGCTATCTGTTTATCTATTGGTGAAGATTCATGAGCTCAGCAGCAGTCAGAAATAGAAAAGAGAAAATATAGTCCTGTCCAGCTTTGAAGGACACATTGTCTTATTGTTCTTCCTCCTTTAGGTTTAAAGAGCAAGTGTGGCTCCATCTTGAACCCTCCCAAGATTCAGCCCCTGATTGCCATGTGATGAGCATTGATTGTGATGAGAACCAGGCTGAGGTGGTTACATTGGTCCTGCATGTCTCATTCCAGCCACAACCAGCACTCTGCTTTTTGAGAGCAGCTCCCTGAGGAGCTGGTGGCTGTGGCGCTGCCTGCTCAGGGCTGGAGCAATGTTCTTATAAAGACAGGACACACACATCTTTACCCAATCCTTGGAAATCAACTTTCTGTCTGTGAGTGACTAGTCACAAGTATACAGCCACCCCTACAAGATATAGATTGGACTCTCATGTGCTCATTGACTTTGAAGTTTTGCCATAGCTGTTTGTCATATTCAGGGACGAAGGCAGGAGACCTGTGAAAGCTCTGGTAACTTCCAAATGCAGCATCCCATTTACCTAGTAGCACAAATTCCTTTGGTTTGCCTGGTGTATCTCCCTTGATAGTCAAAGCCATTCAGGGTATTGGACTTTGGCTCCTGAGATATCACATCTCCTTCCACCAACATGACCTCCCATGACATTTGACGGGAACAATCTGGCCTGTAAACCAACAGGGGAAGTTTGTGAGCTTATGCAATGAAATTTTCACAGCTCCTGGAGCTAGGCTCCAATAGTCGCTTTTATCCTTTCTGAGAGTCATATTCAGAAATAAATGTGTACCTCTTGGGGGGCATACCAGTTTTCCCAAAGAAGTTTAAAAGAAACCTGAAGATTCCCAGTCCCATCCGCTTATGCACAAAACCACAAACAGAACAAGTGCTAACCTTTTGGGGCCATCTTAAAAACTACAGCGGTAAGGACAAAGAGAACAAAATCATCTCTGCTATTTTATTTATATGTCTAAATACTTGGCAGCCACTCAGCTACTTTGGTAATGGGGACCATATAAGTAGGTAGGTGCAGGTATAGTGAGATGAAGATTATAAATTAAATGTAGTAGGAGTAATATTTCATCTGTCTGTCTCAGTGCTGATACCACAACATAAATCTTGAGATACTTTAGATTAGATAGATGTGATATGCCAATCCCCACTTAAATATTTTGGGTCTGCTCCCATAAACTTAATGGAAGTAGGATCAGCTCTTTATTGCTCCCATGCTATCAGTGAATCTTCACTTCCCATCCAGCAATTCATGTTTTGTATTACATTGATACAAAAGCCTCATTCTGCTTGTCTCAAAGTCAGCGGGTTTCATTTTATCAGTGGGAGCCCCGTTAGGGTATTAGTACTTTAAATTGAAGCTCCCAGACTTAGTTCACATGGCTCAGAGCCTCTCGTCCTCATTGTGAGCTCTCTGTCCTTACTGTAGCGTGTGCAAGAGCACTTAGTTCTCAAGTGCTCTTCAGCTGGGGAGACCAAGGGACAGAGACAACTTTACATCATCATCCTACTCTCCGCTGCAGTCCAGGCTTGTCTGGAGCCCTTTCAGGCCCTGCTTGCACAAGGATTATCAATGGCAGCTTTGGGACAGCTCTGCCTTGGGCTGGGTTGAAACCACAAGGGCATGCAGCATGGAGCTGCTACAGTCACTGGGGCAGCAGGAGATGCACCAAGCATACCCCATCACCATCAGTGTGTGCTACACTCAGCACATACACTCATTGTATACACTCACTGTAAATGAAGATGTTCTGCTTGCACTTTTAGAGCATTTGGATGTGCTCAGGTTGGAAATGGGTTCACCTAGAAGAGAGCCCAAGGGGATGAAGGCAGAGTATCCAGGGAGCATCCTAGCCAGGACAGAGACTTAAGGCTTGAGTGGGCTACATCATCACCTGCTCTTAATGACTTCAGTTTATCTAGTAGCCCTCTCACTGTTGTTGAAGTAGAATTTTCAGCCCAGGCATTTGAATTATCACCTACCGTGAATTCAGAGACGTGCCAGCCATATGAACCTGAATCGCAAATGTTGCACACCCCTATCTTGCTTCTGGATTTGTTACATAAAACCAAGTATTAAGGAAGCAGAGACAGGATTGGGTGGCATACATAATGGGCTATTATGGAGAATAGTTTCTGCGTTTATGATGAACCATTCCTGGAAGATTCTTATTCAAAATAATGGTAGACAGCAAATACAAACCAGCATTTTAATTGTAAACTGTGAGAATGGGAAAAAGGGAAACCCACAGATTAGAGGCTTCATTATGTGCCACATCCTGCTATATTTGCACATCACCTGGTATGTGAAGCAGTCCTATCTGGTCACTGCAGCTACTGACAGAAGTCCCAGGACATCCTGAAGCACATGTCCCACATCCACTCCAGCCGTGCACACGCTTCAGGAGGACAGCAATTTTAAGCACTTTGTTGAAGCCAGCTGCTGGATTTGTGACAGAGAGGTAAGATAGCCCTCAAGGTGAGTGGCAAAACCCGGGCCTATGACCTTTTCCCTCACAGATGGTTAACAGGCACAATGGACTCTCGGGTTTCTTACAGCTGCACTAACACTTACTTCCTGATTCATCTTGGGGAGGGCATCATCAAATAGTGCTTTGTCCTGTGCTCTGGTTCTGGTTTTCTTGTAGGCACTGTGCTGGAAAGTATTCAGCCCTTTATCACCTCAAACCCACCAAGAATGTCACACGAAGATGTCTGTAAAAGCCATGTGATGTTCATTCAGTTTGTTTTCTTATATACAGAGTGTCTCCAAAGTTACTGATTAATTTTGCGCAGTTCAAGGAGAACTATTGATTTCCCATATCTGCTTCTGACCCTTTAAGATATAAAAATGCAAATACATTGCTTAAAGAGAATATTTATTTATTCCTTGCTACATGTGACTTCAACACAAAAAAGCAGCTTTTGCTGGTTTTGTTTTGATAAACTCTAGCACGCTTGGTATTTCACTGAAGCAATATGTGAACGTACTCATTTCCAAGCTATTCCTCATCTAAAACTCCCCCTCTCCTGCTGTACATTCCGTGGCCCTCCAGCACTGCCAGAGCGCACACAGAGTGGTGGACCTACAACTTTGCTGGCAATGTTTATTTTCAAAAGACAAATATTGTGCCAGCGTTAACTTCAATTAGGAGACTTATTTGACAATCTGACTACTCCATCTGATGCCTCAAAGGGCAAATTTCAGCACTTTATGAAAGATATTGGCCAAAGACTGCTCTATATGAATAAAATGTAGGGGAGAGAGGTTTTAATGAACATTTGAAAACAAAACTATCAAGAATTAATTGCAAATATTTACATGCAAATAAAGGCTTTGCTTTATACCTGGGAAGGCTAGTGTGTTCAGGAAAAAGCTGCCACTCCGTCCTTTAACTCACCCTGCTGTGCCTCCATATTAGAAGCGTCTCAGACAGTGTATAATCAATACCGCAGGAGGTTCAATGTGTGGCCCCCATGGGGTGGCCGATCCTGCAGCCCTGGGGCAAAGCATTCTGCCTGCCGGGTACCACGCAGCGGGGCTTCACTTCACCCCACCTCCATGACTTCGATCCGGGTTTGGCCATTTTTTATTGACATTCAATCGTCCGATAAACTTATTTCGTGTTGCATTTTTTGATTGCTTAATGCAAAACCTTTGCTTTACTTGGAAAACCTTTCCAGAGCATGTAAAAGGCTCCTGCGTTGTTCTGCGAAAAGCTGCTCCCGTTGGAGAGAAACTCACCAGCTGTGAAGAGCCTGCACAAGGCCTCGCACCACTCAGGAGCACAAATGGAGCTACATTTGACCCTCTTACAGCTCTTCTTCAGATAAAGCTCCAGATTACTTCAGTGGGATGTTTGCCTGAGGATAGACTGTGCTACCTGCTCCTCACTGTTGTTACAAGGTCGCTGGGAGAAAGGTAGTGTCAGATCACAAGGAAATATTTTCAAAATTGCTTCTACATTCCTATGCAGGTGCTATCAACCTGGCTCCTCAAGCACATGTCCTTCTGCTCCTCTGGAAAACAGGAGCTGGTATTTGACCCAACCGCAGAATCCTAGCTAAGGGAAATCCACAAAAAGGGAAGTGTTTCCAAGTCAAATCTGTTGTCCTGTGGCTGGAAGGAAGGGCGACATGTTCCCCATAGACTGGGAGATAGCAGAGAGGGAAACCTGCATGGGATGCTGGTGGTGACCATTTGCCCCTCCTCATCTCACATCCCTTGGAAAGGTGTGCTCAGGTCAGCTCCTCAACACCACTGGCACCGGGCCCTCTCTACCCCGAAATCCACAGGCGTGGATGACACAGACAGGAGCACCGGATCACTCAGCTCCAGGAGAATCGTCCCCCAAGAGCACACAGATAAAACAGAGACAAAGGTGACTTTGTAGCAGTACTCTGGGTGAAATTTCATTTTTTTTTCCCCTCTCTCTCTTGGTGTCTGATGTGCCGCTGCTGAAAAGGTTTCTATTTTGATGAGGCCACAAAAGCTTGAATGCTTTTCTGAACCAGTTTGGTGGTAAGTGTGAGCTGGGAATTATTCTCACGAGAGTTCAAACCCATGTAAATTATTCAAAAGAGACATAAGCCTGCTATGTAAGTCTTAATTATCATCTCTAGTGCTTTATAGTAAAGCTATGATCCCCTATAGCTTCTTTAAGGTCACATAAATACCATGGGCCTGATCCTTAGATGGTGGGACCCTGCGCGCTGGTTCTCAGGCAGTTCCTATTTGCATTTGACTCCATTCACCCGCCCTTATTTCACAGCCAAGCACATGAGCAGTTTTTTCTATAGACTTTAATTCAAAGGTCTCTCAAACTACAGCAGCTGGGAATGTTCTGTTGGAATGACTTTCTAAGGGAAAAAATATGCCTGTTATAAAATTGGGATTTCTTTTATGGGAAAATTTCAATTTTGCCAGAAATTTCTGATTTTCTATTAGGAAAAATCAAACTGATGGCTCCACGGCTGCTTGGCTGGAAGGCCCCTGTCGATTTTGTTGTCGTCTGCAGGGAGAGAGCAAAATTGACAATAGTCTTCCAGGCAGGCAGCTGGGGAGATGCAGCAGGTCTGGAAGAGGGAGGAGGGGAGGTTGAGTGCCCTGGCGCTCTGCCGGCCCTGCAGCCCAGCTGCCTCCCCAGCAGCCAGGCTAGGGGGAAGGCGAGGAGGAGGAGGAGGAGGTGGAGAAGGAGGAGGAGGAGGAGAGGCAGGCACGGGGTGGCCAGCCTGCAGCAGCCTGCCGACAAGGCTCCTGCCGCTCTCCCTTTTCAGCAGGCAGCTGGCAAAGCCCAAGAAATTCCAGTTTGCTTGCACTGAAAGATTTTTTTGTTTTGTTGTTTTATTTTTTTCTGGAGAACATTTCCCAGGAAAAAAAAAATTAAGTTGAGAAATTTAAAATCTCACAATTTGAGAGGAGAAGGGAGAGGCTTAATTTCAAAATAACCTTTTTTTTCATGGGAAGGAGTTTCTGTGATTCAGCCTACTCCACCTTACACCTGGTATTACACCGGTAGGAAAAAGAAAAAGCCAACTATTTTTTATTTTCCATAATCCATACATTGTTTAAAAATACAGTGCAGGAAATAAAAGCACCTGTGTGGAGAAGGCCAGCAAAAGAACAACATTAGTCACACTTAAGACAGATTTGAAGGGGTACACAACAAGGGTAAATACCTCCTTTTGTGTCTCAGAGTGGCTGGTGGGAGCAGCGATCCCGCTTCGAGCAGCACTGCCTTTACTGACAAAGTCATAACCCAAAGTCCCCACCAACTCCCTGCCTCTGCCTACAGTTAAGCAATAACTGGAGAAGCTAATTCCTATCAAATCTTGTAAGACCAAAAAGGAAGCGTAACTGGATTGACAAGCTTTACTATGATGCGATTTGAAATGGCTGGCTGATAAATCCTAGAATTCAAGGAGTTTTACAGAATTGCTCATAGACATTTAAGGATAAGGCAGTGAGTGTGTCTTGCTACCACGTAGATCATAAACTAGAAGCTGAGCTCATTGCAGGCTGTTTTCAGGCTGCGAAGCCTCTTCAGTTGTGTGTTTGTGTGTATTTCTCAACCTTTCCCAATGTGTTGAAGGTATCCTCTGTTTAATCCACCCTGACGAACAGCAGCAGAAGCAGTAGCCATCATGTCGGGAGGAAAACACATATTCACTTCATGATCCTCTAAAAAGTATTTAGTCCCAGTAATGAGTTCTGGAGGGCATCCTTTGAGATTTCACACACAAACACAAAATCACTCTCAGTGTTGCAGGACCCATTATTCTTATGATCCCAAGCAGATTTTTGTAAAAGGAAAAGACCAAGAGTAATGAAATCTTTAAATAATTGCATTCAGTCAATCAGACAGATGAAATATTTCAACAACCGCCATGGGAAAAAAAAAAAAGTAGTTAAAGTGTGTTCATTTTTATTCCAATAATACACCTCTGATTATACTGTGCAGTGCATGGTACCAGTATTGATGGAACACCACAAGGTAATAGTATCAGTGCAGAGCAACACCAGCGGAGAAGAGCAAATATGACTTTAATTGTAGGCTCTCTATTATTATTTTATAGTGTAGGCTTTTCAGATAATTTATTATTACTAACAAAGATGAACGATTTGGAGGCTGCAGATTTTTTATTTCTTAGGAGTTATTTTATTTGATAATGACATTAAATATTAGAAACTATAACAGCTGGTGTGTTTATCCTTACTTGAGTGTATTAACCTCTTTAGCCCTTTTTTCCAGAAGAAGGATTCAGCATTACAGATTTGACTGTCAGCTGCAGTGCCTGGCGGCCCGTTGGATTGGCACCCTGACAGAATCGAAAGTCCAGTGCTGCAAGTAAACATGGATGACATTGCAGATAGATAGAACTGGCTGACTTGAGGCACCTGCAGCTGTTTGCACCAGAATAAAAGCAAAGGTTGTGGGCACTGGAGTGGAAAAACACTGAATTTACCTCTAGTTATTTTGCCTGGAAATCTTTCCCCCTCTCTTTTTTGTGGGTTGGGTTTTTTTGTTTTTGTTTTTGTTGATTTTTTTTTTATTGGTGGTGGTGGTTTGGTTTTTGTGTGTGTGTGTGTGGTTTTGTTTTTTTTTCCCGGTTGTATATTTTGGAGTCTTTCCACTAAAAGCACATTAGGTTGAAATACCTAAGTGAAAAAATCCACCAGACACCAGAGGGGTTTATAACCTATTTCCCCCCACCCCCTCTTTTTTTTTTTTTAAATTCCTTGAAACAGTTTCCCCACCAGTTTCTGCCCGGTAACACCACAGCTTTACCAGTGTGAATACTGGGTTGAAGAGAAGGATGCAGACACTGAATAGTCAGAAACACTTCTTAGCAGCTGATTTTGGTTTGGTTGGGTTTTTTTTTTTAAACAGAGAATTCCCAAGGACTGCCACAAGTGACAGAACATCAGCAACCAAACCCATTCTGTTCTGTCAAAAAAGCTCTTGGTCTCTTAAGCGCCCCTGCTTCCCAGGACAGATCACTGAAATCCTTGGAAAAGAGGAAGACAGCACAGAAACTTCGTAGCTGCTCTCACTGCTACGCTGCAATCGATCAGCACGGCAAACTCGTAGCCAGAATATTCATTCCGGTAGCATGGGGAGGAACTCAGCGCGCTTCACAAACAGCATTTAATTGCCATAATCCTCAGTAAAGGTATTATATCTAGTTCACCAGTAGATAAACTGACGCACGAAGAGCTTAGGGGACTTGCCCAAGGTCATACTCTGAGTCAGTGGTGAGCCGGTGACAAAGATGCGACTGCGGACAGCCGGCACAAACGGTGGGGTGATGCCGTGCCTGCCTTGCCCGGCCCCGGCAGCGCAGCCTCCCTCTCCGGAGCAAAGACCAGCAGCTGGACTGACAAACAAGAGGGAGAGGGGAGGGTAGATAGGTATGACAGAAAAGAGGTGTTTGATAGCTGGGCTTTTCCCCTATGCCACCTGCATCCCTTTATAACATCAGATCATTTCCATTTTTAAAGAAAGTGTATTCTTTTTCATCATGGGCCACTGGTGAGCCTAACGCTATCTTTTGTGCGGCACCCCCGCTAACAGAGGTGGCGGAGTATCAATCACAGCTTTCCCTGGGGTCATACCTTACTATGCTGGCTCTTGATCAGAAAGGAGCAGATGGTTATTTACAAACAAAATAATCAAGACCTCAAGAAGGTTGTTTTTTTTTTTTTTTTCCCCAAACCTTCCTACAGATGAGGCCAAAATAAGGTAAAGTTGCTTGTGTCCCCTTCTGCCAGCTTTCAAGGACGCTGCCTGTCCTACCAGCACCTTTGAACGTGTTATCAGTTAAATTTGCCAAAGAAATGTGTGGCACCTGACAGAGTAGAGTTGCCTTAGATTATTCAGTGGCTTTCACGAGAATCTGGCACTTAAACCACAATGTGAATTACTGCTAGATTATTGTGTGGGAATATTGTTATCTGCTGTACACTACATGTTTGCAATCAGTTCTTTACGAGCAACGCACAGACTGCCTTTGAATCTTTTTCAGTAGCCATGGTCACCCTCCTTCTTTATTTAGTGTTAAGTGTTATTCATTTAGCAGTAAAAAATGAACAAAAGAGAAAAAAGCAGGTGCTCTAAGTTTACTCTACAACCAGCTGTCAGGAAGACACACTTTATTTATTTATTTATTTGTTTGTTGCAGTGCATAAAGGGGATTTATTGAAAGTGTTCGGGGAAAAAAATATGAAGCATACGTTCAATCAGCCTTTTCTGTAATCAATAAGCTTACTGAAGCAGAAAAAACTATAATGAGTTGTCACAGAATTTGAATTCCCATTTGGTTCCTTTTATATGTATTCAGGCAGAAAATCATCATGGAAAGTTAAAGTTGGGAAGGAAGGCCTGGCTATGACTCTTGGGTTGGGTTTGTTTTGGATTTACCAGGTAGCTTTAGACCAACTACTTGCCGAGTGTCTAGTAGGCCTCTAATATGGGTAGAATAAGTTAGTGCCACAGAGGTGCAACTTTCTTGCATTTCAGGTGGAGAAACCTCCCTGGCAAAGTTTGGCTGATCCTGCTTTCAGAAGGTATCCAGCCATACTGATCTGTCTCTCTGTGTTGACTGCAGATTTCCTCTTCCTCTCAGTATTCAGCATTTTCAGCCAAGGACCTAAGTGTCCCCAGCTCAGATGTAAACATTTTGAGACATCATTCTCTAAGGCATCTGGAGGAGATTTGACCATACAGCCCAAGGACCTTTATGGTCTCCCCTCCTTCCCAGCATGTTGTGAGAGGTTTTTAAAAGCATTACCAGAGCATGTGAAAAAGGGAGGCAGAGGGTATTGGGCCACTTACGCCAATGCCAGGATCTCTGCTTTGTGGAGTGGTAAGGTCCACAGTTTGTCAGGTTTGTGCTGGTTTCTACTTATACCTGAGCATTAGGAGCTTCATGCCAATAGTTGTGTAGCCCATTAGGTTCCTGTGCTGCAGGTGGGGATGGGAGCCTGACAGAAAACATGAGTAGTGAACTACCTGATCCATGAGCCTGAGCCCTACATCTCAAAAATTTGTTAACAGATGCACATCAAAATTGTTAGCAACAAAATCCTGCCCTCACTTACATCAAGGGCAATTACTGAGGACCCATGGATTTAAGGCAAGCACTAGCTGAAATGGATTTGTTCTCTCAAATCACTTCCTGCAGGAATCACCCAACATGATACCACTTGTTCAGAGTGCTCTCACTTTATCTTGGCTAATTTTCACTTGTTGTTTCTTATCTATGTCCCAGTTGATTTCCAGATTACACTCTTCTCCTCAGCTTGCAGCTCATGTGCTTCCTAGTCTGAAGTATTCTGCTAGCTAGTTGGCTCCATGGATCTCCAGTCCCACTGGAGACCTGCAGAATGACTATTATTTGTCAGTATATGTTCTATTTATATTAAATGGAGAGGATGCTCTGATCTAAGATTATATGGCATCTTGGGAAAGACAGACAGAAATCTGGCTCATATAAAGAATACGAAATTAAGGTATCTGTATTGCAATTTCTACCAGCCAATGAAGCACCTTTTAAAATACATGCTCCTGATCATTTTCAGTTAAGCACTAAAACTTTTCATTTGTGTGTTGCATGCATTTAAAGAGAATACTAGAAAAATTCCATAATAATAAAGATAATTTTCATGAAGCAATTGATCACGCAAAACAATATAAATGGAAACTGCATCAAACTCTAAACATTGTCCTCCTCTGAATGCTTCTGAAGTGTACTTTTTCCATCATTACATCCTATGGCAATGGGCATTTAGACTTTATTCTAGATAATCAAGTCAAAGTCAGACTGAAGAAAACTCTCTGAATAGTCCTTCCCTCTCTTTTCAGTCTTTTCTTCTTGGTTTTGGTTTTGGTTTGGTTTTGGGTTTTTTTGGTTGGTTTTGTTTGGTTGGTTGGGTTTTTTTTGTTTTGTTTTGTTTTGGAGTTTTTTGGTTGGTTGTTATTTTTTTAGGTTTGGGTGTGGGTTTNTTTTTTTATCCAGACAGTCATAGAATCAAGACAGGGAAAATGCAGCGCATTGCCAAAATCACATAAATTTTAATGGCTTTCCTGTTCACTTAACCCCACATCAACAGTGTGACCTTGGTAGCCTGAACCATGAACCACTAGGGTGTGGAGGCCAAGAGCAGGGTGGATCTGGCCTTGCTCCAGTGTCTATTGCACAAAGGAAAATGTGGGACATTTTGTGGGATATTTTTGAAAACACTGGGTGTCTTTTTCAAGACACTTGTGCCCTAATTATATGGAAGTCGGCAATAGATTTGGTAACCAGTCAACACGCACCTCCAACAAGACTAACACACAATTAGCACTTAGGCAGTGAATGCTACCTGAGCTCCATCTACTCTAATTGTCTGTTTCTTCAGCATCCTCTAAATTTTTACATGGCCTTAATTTCCAGGATATTTGCGCACCTCAAAGTCCTTAATGTGTTTGTCCTGTGAGGCAGGGAATTCTAATTATTATTAGCAGGAAGGAAATTTAGGAATAGTGAAAGACTTAAGGAAAAAAATTTTAAAGGTGTTCTACCATTGCAAGGCATAGAGGCATGTATCATTAGGCCAGAAAGGACAAAAGCAATGATATTCTCTGACCTCTTGTACAACGCAGGCCACTTAATTTCCCCAAATCAGTGCATTTTAAGTAGAGCAAATCTTTTAGAAAAACATTCCATCTTGATTTTAAAATTTCCACTGCTACAGAAAGTGCCACAACCCTTGGTAATTTGCTCCAAAGGTTAATTACGCTCCCTGAGAAAAATGTGCACCTGATTTTTAATCTGAATTTGTCCTATAAAACTTCCAAACTTCAGAGTCTGTTATTTAACAGACTGAAGAGCCTTCATTTTAAAAATTACATTCCCCATGGAGGCAATTAGTGTGAGATTATCTCATTTAACTTTAACCACGCAAAAATGAAGCATCTTGTCTCACCCAGTGTTCAGGGATCCTTCTGTAATCAACTGAGAGAAACAGTCACTACCAGAAGGCAATTCATTGCATCTATCTCCATGTGGGATTAGTTGCACACTGGAGACACCTAACTTCTGCGCTGACTGTATAAGGGTGACAAAGCAGAAAGCCTAGACCATATTCCTACCTTTTAAGTGGGGTAATTTTGGGCTGTGATTAGTTTGCCTTGTTAGTCCTCTGTTTTCTGGAGGAAACATTGAATTCATTAAGCTGTTTGTGATAAATCACTTCTGCCAGTTCCCCACATGGTCTTGGGGGGTGTTCTCCAAGTACTCAGTTTACCAATGTCTCTATTGAGCTGGGATTCAGAATGGGGCCCCATATTCCCAAAGAAGTGCAACTGGTGGCAGTATTAGAAGTAATATAAACTCTCCTTCCTCAAACCTAACATTCTGTGCTACGTATTCAACGATGACCACTTTTAGGCATCACAGTGCACTGGAAGCCTCTGTTACTGAGAATCACAGAATTGTCATGGTTGGAAAGGACCTCTGAGATCCCTGAGTCCAACCATACATACACACCCCTCCCCTGCAATCTCAGCCACTAGAGCATGCCCTGAAGTGC
>VZTM01007557.1:327782-376702 GCA_013400555.1 Jacana jacana
TTTAGTTTAGTTTAGTTTAGTTTAGTTTAGTTTAGTTTAGTTTTGTTTTCCTTTTTTTCCTTCTCCTTTCCTTCCCTTCCCTTCCCTTCCCTTCCCTTCCCTTCCCTTCCATCTTCACTTCACTTCACTTCACTTCACTTCACTTCACTTCACTTTCTCTTTCCTTCTTTAATGTGTTCGTAGACCAGGCGAGTGAATTTTTCCTGAGCTCCATGAAACTGATACATTCAGAATGCTGCCAAGAGGAGCCCCTCAACAAAGTCCCATACCTGTCCCCAGCACGGTGTGGAGCACAGGGACTGGTAGATCACCACTGCAGACCAAATCATGCACATCCTTTTCAAACGGGGAATTAATAGTGTAGGTTTAGGACCCAGTCTGAAGAAGAAATCTCCCACAAGAAGCTGTGTGGGGGATCCTCCCGCAGAGGCTGGGTGCTGCCACTCAGCATGGCATCATGCGTCTCCTGCAGGATGCAGGCAGAAGGAGCTAGGGTAACCACCATCACCTTGATGGGAATCTCAAACAAACTAGTGCTGGGGAAATTTAGTAAGATGTGGGAGTTTCCATAAAACACTCCACAGTCCCTAAATCCCCACCTCTCTTCAGGCTGTTTATTCCTCCTCCCAGAAAACCCCAAAATCTTAAAGGAAAAAGTTGACTTCAAATTTCCTCCTCTGCTATTTTCCTTCTGTCCTTCAGGCTGGCAGTGCTCAGCCTCCACATTCAAGCACTACATGCTTCCTCTAGGGCTTATTTAAGGAGCACAGACAGGATCATTTAAGTGCACACTTTACTTATCTGTCCTTAAGAACACAAAATAGACCCAGAAAAAAAAGACGGTGTCTGTATGCTCATTAAATTGCTTTCAGTCCAGGGCAAGGATTTGATCAAAAGGATTCCTGCCAATGGAAGGGCATGCTGGAGCCGTTGTAAGAAGTTGTGTGCGAGCGTCTGCCTTCCTTTCCTTTTCTTTCTTGTGCCCTGTCCCTTCCACTGCTACCTCCAATCTCTTTTCTTCCAGCTGGGGGAACAGAAGAGATATTACTTCCTTGATGACAATTGTGTCCTTTGAGCAGCCAAAGCAAAAGGACTTTGAGTTCAAATGAGACTGTGACTTAAACCAATATTAGCGAAGACCAACACATGTTTATTGTAATATAAGTAACCTTCATTCTGATCAGCAGGTTTTCCTCACCCCACTGCAGTTTTACTCATTGCCTCTTTCATTCTTCCAAAATGAATAAATGAAATGGCTGCACATTTTTATTCACAGCAGTGGGGTTCAGAACTTCAAATCAGAGAGGCGTTTTGATTTTAGAAATAAACTCCAGAGGAAACAGTTTCAACCAGAACTTTCATATATATTTTTTTACCAGTTTAAGGTAACATCAAAACTCACCTTTCCAAAAAAATGAAACCTCACAGCATTCTTTTAATCCAAATTAAATAAAGTGTCATCCCTGTGTCCTCTTCCTTCATATTTAGAGGAAAAGAAAACTATCCTGCCCATACTTTAATGGTTTTGTCTGCAAATCCTAAATGCTCTGCTGCTGCAAATTTCAAATGATCTTATACAGCTAAAGTCTCTTTGGTGTCAGCAGCTGCCCAGGTAGCAACACAACCACGAGAACGCTGCTGATCAGAACAATGAATGCCTGAGCTACAGATGTCATATCAAGGTAGAAATCTTGATGATCATTGTAGTAACATTACAAAGTGGATTACACATGCTGTATCTGGGTCAGAGGAGGAGTTATTTCAGTAAGGTCAACAAAGTACTCCTGGCCAAACTTATTTTTCTCCATTTCAAGAGATACACTTTTGTTTGTTACTTCATATTGCATCTAATAACAATGTCCCCTCTGTACTTCTGTACCAGTTTGCAAGCAAAGTTAAAAGGAAGGCAAAATAACCCCATACTGCAGTTGGACAATTTCAGAGACAGGTTCCAGCTACCTGCTCCACTCTCCTTTGTGACCAGGGTTCCTGCTGCTGCTGTCCAGGCTCTCATTGAAGTGTTTAACATCACGTCAGAGAAGTTTTTGAGCTACATGCTGAAAGCGTCTGTCCCTCAGTCTCTCCCTGCCTTCATTCTCCATCCAGTGAGAGGAAATAATTAGTACTTTCTTGCTTTCCACATGTTGTGTGTCAAGGAAACACACAGGCAGGGTTGTAAAGTCCTCAGATACTCCAACCCAGGGACAGTGCAAGTACCAAAACACTTAATTTTGGGTGTTTGGATCTCTACATGGCAAAGATGTCACTGTACAGCACAGAATATGCCTCACCTTCAACCATCTTTCCCAGAAATGGACAACAGGCCAAAGACTAAGGTACCTTATATACACGGTAGATAGGAGATGAAGTTGTCCTATTCAAGGAATGCTGCTGACTTAAATAAACTACTGTGGGTGGGAGGTAAAGATACTTGTGAAGGTTTTTTTGGGTTGTACCAACTTCTTGAGTTAATTTTGAAATTACTCTTTTTATACATATACATACATATTTTAATGCAAACACCAGGTAGTTCTTGACAGCTGGTATCTTGTTTTGCCAAATGCAATATACTCTCTGGGACGCCGAAAACCACAAACAAAATTGGAAAGGCTGACCATCCCCATGCGTTGTGCTGGGCTCCCAACATCAGCAGCTCTGCAGCACCCACCAGGCACCCTGAGCCTCTTGCCTTCCCAGTGCTCCTGCAGAGCAGAGTCTGGATCTAGTGTCTAGCTACTGGTATGGCCTGGGCAAGATGAGCTGTGCCCGCTAAAAACATTGCAACAAGGTCTCCACAGAGCTATGAGAGAATTGGAAAGGGAAGGTCTACAAGGCATGCTTGAAACCCCTTATTCCTTACCCAAACCACAACATAGGAATGTAACTTAGGGATGCACTAGGAACAACACCAACACCAGTGTCTCTCCTTCCATCATTATGGGCTTCTAAACTTATTCCCAGTTTCAAATCCTTGGAGGAAGGTAGTTTCAGCCTCAAATATTACTTACAGTGATCTTAGATATATTTACTTTCATACAGGTCCTGTGTTTCACAATACCTAGCCTAAACTAACAAAGTCAGCTCTTAAACTGAAGCTCTGAGTACCTTAAAACTAAAAGTAGATATATGCCTCTATATATAAAGACTGAGAAAGATTGTTTCACTTATCCAAACTAATCCAATTTTTTAATTATTATTATAATTTTTTTTACAGAAAAAAAAAAATATTAGAGGGCTACTTCTACTCACTTAAAGCACTGGGAATCCTCACACGACAAATCTGCACATTTCTGTAGGAGTCAAAAAAGGAGATCAGATCTGTAACTGAAAGCTGTAACTATCAAGGCTAACCTTTCCTGACTGAAAAAGGCAGGGGGAAAAATAATCATTGTTAGGAAAAACTGTTCAAGAGCTTGAATGATTGAAGGCAAGCAAAATAATTTCTTGCTATCTCCAACCCAGGGGCTATCCTACATATCAAGTAAGAAGCCTATGTTATATTTATTTCTCTGTGATGATAGTGTACTTTCTTCCAGAGTAGTGGTACGTGTATCAGATACATATGACTTATGAGGGTACAGTCCAACACCCTAGGAGCATAACTAAGATTTTCCCATTGACTTCGACAGGTATTCCTCCACACTAACACCCTCCTGGTGCTGCGTTACTTTCTTTAATGAATAATTTTGAGCTCACATCTGTGTTTTAAAACATTGCTGGTGGTACATAAAGAATGAGTTTATTTGCTTTTATTACAGTGTACCTTTTCTATTCTACCATTGTGTCATAATCCATGGTTTAAGTTTGATGGTAGATAATCAACCTACTTAAGGCGGGAAACTAAAGCCACCCCCCTATGTTTTGATAAAGCTTTACCACAAATATAAATAATGGGCACAATTTGTTTCCATAAGGAAGATAAGCTTTCTTCAAAGCAGTTCACTGTTTAAGGCTTTAAATTTTGCCAGCACTTGCACAAGATATTGCAACAAACCTTGACTTATTTACAGAGAGATGTCGAGCAGAGATAAAACCACTTAATGATCCACCAGTTCTTGCTAAATACATTTTCCTTCCATGCCCTCTCTGAAAGCAGGTATGATAACACTCTTCTTTGGCGTATGTTTAAATTACTTGGACATCCTTTTATTTTCCTGAAAGGTCTTTGAACTAAAGGGTTTCCAGAACAGTTCAGGTAATGGGGCTTATGGCTTTTCCGAACAAAATAATCCTGAAAGTGTTTAGGGTTAAAAAAAACAACAAAGAAGCCTTTAGGCATTTGTTCAAAAATAATTATACAGTAGCATTAGAGAAGCAAACAACAATAGCCAAAAGTTACATATATACAAACCAAAAGTTTGGTTTGCTTTGGTCTTGTGCTTTGTTTCAAAAAAGTGGTCTCATCCAAGACCAGGTGGTCTACGTGACAGAAACTGTCAACTTCTCATTTTTTTGCATTTTTCTCAGATTTGCAGCAACAGCAGCAAACAACTGCCCCAAATGCTGAGGAGAAAACATTCCCATCAACAGAAACATCTGACCTCTGCCTGTCTGAGTGCATTCCAGTTCCTCTCTTGGTTTGCTCACAAGGTCTCACTTGAGCAGACACCTGCTCACAGCAAGGGCTGACTTAGTAAAACTGAAATGGAGCCGAAGGGACCCCGATATATTTATCAACGTTTCACCCTTCTTTGTGTTCAGTTGTTCCTTAACTGGCATAAGGTTGTTTGGTGGGGTTTTTTTGTTTGTTGGTTTGTTTTTGGTTTTGCTTTTAAAAAAATAAATAAAACATTCAGTGTTCATTTTTCTTATCATTCTATTTAGTACAGTTCTCAGGCAACCTTGCAGTATTGTCTCTGCTCTGCTTAGAGAGACTTGCCATTAAAATTCTCAATTGAGCCTTGTCACAGGCCCTTTGAAGTCAAAGGTAAGTCTCCATGTTCGTGTATTTAGATCTCATTCTAGTTCCCACTACCCCATTCCTAGTGCCAGTTGCACATCAATGGTTCGGCTGTGGTCACACCACACTTGCATTGTAAATACTTCTTTCATTCCACACCTTCACTCTGTCCTTGTCATGAGGGTAATGCTGCTGCCCAGGAAGCAAGAGAGGAGTCTCCCTGCATCTCCCTCATTTCTTCATCTTCTCTCCCTGTAGGATTAATGGTAGTAATCTCCTACAGAGATATGTGGGAGATAAATTGTGAGTGTGGCTACTCCAGCTCTATGGAGGGACTGGAAATTAAGAAGCAAGGGAGAGCTTTGACTTGGGTTAACGTCAGGACTTCCAGCTTGAATAAGGAGTGTATTCCCCATGTGGTGGTAACCACAGCATGTGAAGCACAGCTCCAAACCTGAAGGAAGTTATGCCTCTTTATTAACCCTGCAGGAAAGGTGGTGAGCACCTGGAACATTAGTCATCACACATCTTACATTAGATTCCTCCCACCGGTTACTGCCTTGGTTGTTTCCCTGGGGAAGCACGCCTCTCTCCCCACGTGAAGTGAAGCTGACCATGAGGAGCCCTTTTTTTATCCTCTCCAAGCTGTTAGCAGTGAAAGGAAAGCAATCAGCAGGGTCTGTTTGCAGACACGGTTTGAGCGAATCCCCCTCCCACAGGCTCGGCACACACAAGCGCCGCTCGGGAAACAACAAACACAACATTAGTCATTTCCTCCGTGCTGCCAGCTGCTGAGGGTTTGCATAAGAAGAACCCTTGGACTTCAGACCGTTTCTTAAAACATCTCTCACCCCAAACCTTTCAGCAAGCAGACGCTGGACCGGTGCGTGTGAGGCCAGTTGAGGGCTGTTTCTTGGCATGCCCTGCCACCTTCCCCCGCCTTCAGCAGCCCCAGAAGCTCTCACCTCACACCACCCATCGTATGATACACCTGCCCTCTGATTGCCACTGTATTTTTGAAGACCTCTGCCTATTCTGCAGTTGTGCAGATCCAGGGCAGAAGCTCAGGCTTAGCTGCTTCTTTTGTGATTAATACTTAGGGGATGGTGGCATCTAAAAATTTACAGATCAGGGCCTATGTGACACTGTACAGCTAAGTGACAAAGGAGACAGCCTTTGCCCCCAGAAAACAGACAGTCAAGTCAGTCAGGAAGCAAAGGAGAAAAAAGGATGGAGTGAGCCAGTAATGAAGAGAACAGATTTAGCAAAAAAAGTCAAAGCCACCTCCTCATCAGTAAGATTGTGATTTCGATGTGACCCTTGCTTCCGAATCAGAGGGTGAAAGCACCATGACTATGACACTCTGCTTGTTCTGAAGCACTTTGTCTTGCTTCTCATTTTTTCTGGCCTAAAGTAGTTTCTTCAAGACTTTCTTAACCTTCCTCAGAGAAATAGAAAAATGCCTCAGAGGCCTGGCACTGACTTCTCTGATGTAAAAGCTAACACTGTGATCCAAGCAATTAGTACACAATAACTCATTCTTTGAGGAGATCATCATGTCTGAAGCTTGTTGCCTCTATTATCTCTGCGCGCCCAGGTGGAACATCTACCCCAGGCAGGTGAGTGGATGGCAGCATGTCCTGTTTCAGCGCCCACACACGCACCTCCCCCTGGTGTTTCCCTGTAGCATTTCCCCACTATGTAGCAATAAGAGACAAGGCTGAGGTCCAAGGAGGCAGGACAAGGTGGGTGATCTACTGGTCCCATTGCCTGGCCCTTGCTGGGAAGACCAGCCCATGCGTGTGGGCTTTTGGAGAGGACTACAGAGTTTCAAATTAATAAATTAAACAGAGCTTCTGTAGCTGACACAGCCACTCTGGTCTCTCCATGTACGCTACTCTAGTGGAGACCTTTACTTTCTGCTTTGTTCTGCTGGTCCATAGAAGCTTTCATCTGTCTTTTTGTCTTGTTTTCACTTCCTGGTGAGTTTACTACTACGGTTGTGTCCCCAAAGCATCACACTAGTTTAGATTAGCTTAAAAAAGTGTTTCTTCTCTGTCACTAGTACATCCCAATTTGATTGCATTTCCTATTTCTTGCTTCCACCAAAGTAGCTTGTGTAGTAAATTGTCAAATCTGCATATTTACCTTTACAGGAAAGACATGTCTTCCTTCACTCCTAATTATAAACCAAGTACTTTTTCAAAAATGTCTTCTGACTTGGGGAAAACTGTTGGGAGCTTTCCCATTTTCTTTACTATTTCTTTTTTCCCCACTCCCCCCAGCTTCACAATTGCATGACATTATTTCCTGTCTCTGTATCTGCTCCCCATTCTCTTATGCAAGCACACTGAGGCAGTGTGCTTGCATATGTATCAATGCTTCTGGCTGTAGTTACCTATGCTGTCAATAAATCATGTTCACCATGCCTCCTTCACTGACCCCTTGTTCCTTACATACTTGAATACTTTCTTATTATTTATGTTAACCTCCTCTGCAATCTTACTGATTTTTTACCTGTTCTTGCCTTGTCCTTGTTTTACAGTCTCATTTTGTAGTCCTGCTCAGAACCTCTTTTTAATATCTCATATACAGCACTTCTCACATATTTGTTATGTATTTGTTCATTAATCATTGGTCTTGGAGGGAAAATTATCTTCTTCACTTGTTCCTTTTTGAAGCTAAATCACCAATCTCTCCATCTTTGCTTCCTTCTAGAATACTCTATCAATGTTAATACTGAAATATAATGTTCATCTGAGCTCAAGTTGACCATGGGCTTATAGTCTTCAACCCATAGAAAATTAGCTTGTCAGGAACAAAAGAAATTAAAATAAAGAATGAAGGTACACAAATATGGGTTCCCATGCTAAAAACTGTCTTCTAGGTACTTATATTCTGTGGGTAGTGCCTCAGGACAATTTTCTAGGTCTAATATAATTTAATCTATTTCTATGCTTTGACACCTAACTTTTTGTTTTAGTTTGGGGCTTGGTCTCTGCATTATATCTCCTCTTTCGTCCTCTTTTCCCACTTCCCCATCTCTTTATATAAGTGGAAAGAGTTTTGTCAGGTAGGATTTGTCACACAAGTAGAGATAGAGACATATGGACATCACGGGCTGAGCTACCCCCTGATATTCAGATGTAGGATTCTGTTGGTGTACTAGAGTGTCTAATACATCAGAATAAAAGCTATTTTCACAGTATTCACGCCAAATTTGCAGATGCTAGTCTTTGTAACCACCCATGCTGCTGAAGGCTAATGAGAACTAAATGCGTATTCCAAAGCATGAGGGAGTATCCTAAATATAACTCCTCTGACAACATTATACACGGATGTGTCTTTCAATACTCACAGAAAAGGGCAGCTGATGAGGCTAGTAGCACTCTTATGTGTGAACAAACCTTCCGTACTGTATTTTCTAATTTTCTTATTCTGGTATTTCTTGTGAATTTGGGAAATAGTCTTTAACTTGGTTGCAAGTACAGCTGCATTAGGAAACACTAATGTAAATAGGGTTTTCTCCGTGTAGACCAAGATACACCATCAGCTACTGATATGTTTTCAAGAACTATTGCACACTCTTGGCAAAACTTGATCAGAAAGCAATGGATAATTTTATATTGTATGTTCATATATATATGTCTTAGGACACACTCTTTTGCTAGATCTTCCTTCTTATTGATCAATGAGCAACAAAACGGGACAAATCTGCAAGGAAATGGTTTCTTAGTAGAATTCATTGGAAATCACTCAACTAAGTGATCTAGTCAGAGCAATGCCTTTCATCAGCACTGACACACTTCATTGATCGGTACTGAAACACTGCAAGGGAACAGCCCTATCCCAGACAGCCAGAAGCCCAGTGGATATGGCAGTAATGAATGAGGTAGGAGACACCAGTCTGAGTCCCTGCTTTGCCTAATATAATCAGGGACTTGGCATCCCACAACCTAAACTGTTGCCCTGATATTGCAGGCTGAGTGTAAGCTTCATCCAGCCCCTTATAGATGCCTTCAAACCAGGCTTGTACATCTGAGCTCATCATCCATACTGCCTTATGCTGGAGAGAAGCAGGCATTTTTAGCATGTGTTATTCAATCCTAAGCAGGACTGTTGTTCTCCATCAGCTATAAGTGGAGACAGAGGGAGTGATTCTGATGGAGAGGTCTATCCTGCACACCTTGCAACTGAGGAAGAACCATCCCACTGACCACTCAATCAACTCTATAAAATGAAACAATTTGATAAGGAAAGGTAGATAAACTCATTTCACCACCTATAGGTATGGTCACCTGGCTGGGCCAGTACTTGCTGCTGCAGTCTTCCAGCATCATCTGCCCTTCCCTGTCGTGTACAGGGCACTTTCTCATGGAAAATCTTCTGGACCAGGCTATGTCCTGGTCTGCTTTCCTGCTTGCTTTTCTTGCTCTAATCCAAAGTCAGTGATATACTTCATAGCTGTCAGCTCATCCTCTAGAAAGTCCACACTGGGTCATGAGCTCATATTGTAGTTACCACTGAATTTGTCCTGGCGTGGTTATATATACTAATTTCCATGCTCCCCTGAAAGTTTTCACAGGCTAGCCTGTGTTGGAAAAAAATCAGGTACAAATAATTTCCTTTAACTGACAAAAAGTTTAATGTTTTCCATGCTAGGAACTTGTTGTGTCCCTCGTGGGAGTTAGTGGTTTTTATTACATATCAAGTAACCATTCTTTCCTCATCTACTCTTGTAAAAAATAAGGAACAACTCATCTCTTTCTTTACCTTGTCTTTTCCTAACCCAATTAAATCCTCTTTTGTTCTCGTCTTTTGGGACAAGAATTAGTTTTCTTCTATGTTTCTACTTTTGCCACAGAGACACATATTTCTTAGACCATTCATGCCATAAGAAATAGAAGGCCATGTTTTAGAAGCTCTGGAGCATCAATTGATATATCTGAGAGGGACAAGGTGTAAAGGTACTATTAAAGATGCTAGGGATAGCCAGAGACATCCACATAATTTAGAGCGGTGTCAGAGCTGCTCTAAAATATGCAGGTGTTCATGACCCCCACTGAACTCTCCATTAGCCAAGGATCATTGCAGCTATTAGCCTCTGCTGCTGTATTCCCTCTCTATGCTGAACTAGGATGAATTTCAATTACTGCTCCCTTCCCTCTTTATGGCTTCTTTCAAGAAATATCCCCTATCACACTTCTAACACATTACAATATCCCAGTCAAACTTCATTAGGGCAACTTTCCTTTGCTTAACTCCTTCTTCCAGTGTCAGAAGTGTTTCTGTTGCCTCCTCTCGAGCATTTTCTTTCTAATGATAGATGGTGTCACTGGATCCTAACTACTCCCCAACTTCAACTTGATTGATCAGACTTGGCATGTTTCCTAGAATTAGGACCTGAATAGCCTCAGACTGTGCAAGCTCAGACTGTTCAGCTAGCTGTGTGAGATGGCAATCTTGCATTACTCCTGGAAACCCATTCCTCCGCTTCCTTTCCACATCGTGGCTGTCCCAATCAATACCTGAGTAATTAAAATCCCCCGTGATCAATGTTCTAGCTGTTTTACAGACTTCTCTTATCTGTAAAAACATTTCCTAGCCTACTTTCTTTGCCTGCCCTGGGGGTCTGTAGCAACATCCAGGAATAACGTGACTGCATTCATTGTCCTTCCTCAGCTTCTGCCCAAACAGCCTCTGCTCTGACAGACAAAATGTTTGTAGTGTTTCCTGCTCTGGATGTGGATATATACTGCTGTCTCTGCAGTGAATGAAGAACACAGCCCGTCCCCTTTAATAAACTTTGCATTTCCCTACTCCATTTTTAGTTCCTTTTAGCTCACGCATTCCCGGAATATCACGCTTAGCCTTGGAAATGCATGTTTCCAATTGGTGACCTTATTAATATGCTCACAGCATTTGTATAGAAGATATTTTCTCCTCCCACCTTTGCTTTACATTCTCATTATCTCCCACAACGACAACCAGCGGATACATTACTGAGAGATCCATGCATTCCCTCCTTTAAATTCTTCTCCTCCCACACCACTAATCTGAAAAAATGGCTAGATCATTTCCTTATTAGTGGACAATCTGTTTGCTCCCATAGGGTTGGGAATAACACAGGCCATCTCTCCTTTGCCATTTTGCTTTCTCTGTTTTGTTGTTTATAATTCCCCAAACCTCTCACACCTCCCCCCTCTCCCGCCCAATGTCTATTCATTTATCTGTGGTAAAATGAACCCTTTACATATTAGAAAACACCATTACGCTGACACTTTCTTCCACTGGGTGTAAGGCTTTCATTTTACAATACCTGCATGCCTTCCCTCTACATCATTTATAACAATCACTATCCATTGAGCTATACTCTTTTTAAAGTTATCTGCCATAGCCCACTGACTAAAAAGCCCCTGCCCCTTCTCCTGGAAGCATTTGACTCGTGCGTTTGTGCGAGGATTTGGTGCTTAAACAGCAGCGACTGTCTGCAACATCAACTCTGCCATCAACACTTCTCCGATCTAATTTTGCTGCAGATTTCCCCGTGCTCATTTCATCATTTTGTGAGATCCTGTCTTCTGAATCGTTAAAACTCTGGGAAATGTACTGGGCGCTGGCACAAATCCCCTTCTCTTTATTACATTTCTTCCCTCCTTTACTACCTCTTCTCAGTTACCCAGCCACTGCCCTTTATATCCTCCTGCTTCTGCTGGAACAGGGCTGATTCTCCTGCACAAGGCTGCGCTTCCAATGCACTCATCCTGCAACTCGCTCACAGCTGGTTCTCCTCCTCCTCTGTCACTCCTTCGGAGTATGAAACCAGCCATCTGTCATCAGTGAACCTCTAATATTCATTGATCTTCCCTAGCACATCAACCTGTCTTTCTAATTCCACTCTCCAGTTTCTTAGAGCCACAGCTAACTGGCAGCCACATACACAGATCTGTGCATGCACACACCCAAAGAGTATTGTTCTGTCTTTTCTGGTCCCCACGTTCAGAATGGAGATCAGCTGAAAAAAGACCTTTGTAGCTTTTGGTTTCTGGAGGCAGGGCAAGTAGAGGATGACTGCAATCCAGATACAGACAAATGGCACATTATTTCATGAAACAACAAAGAAACAAAAAGACAAAAATACCATGAGACATTCCTGATTATTGAGGAATTGCATTTATGAGGAGTGGTGTGGAGCCAAGCGCTACAGCTCCTAGAGAAGGTGCTGCAATGAGTTACAGAGCCTTGATTCCCTGCTAGCATGCAGGGTGGGGTACAGGAACAGAGCCGTGCACTCTCCTGTCCCTCTCTGGCTGGTTATAGATCCATTCCCTTCTGACACAATCCCCAAGTCCTTGTCTAGCTCCACCTGTGGTCCATTTTCTTAGCTTTTGATCGTAAGCTCTTCTCCTGTGTGTGTATAGAGCTCAGCACAGCAAGACCTGCCTCATGGCTAGTGCTAGTAGCCATGCTGATGCAAGAAACAAAACAGTAATGACAATACTAATATCCAGCCACTGTGAGGTCAATCCTCCCACAATGTAATTAAAATCAGGAGGAGCTACTACTGTTTTCTGGTTTACAGGGTTTTTTGGTTTGGAGCTCTCCTAATAGCCATTGCTTGGATGCAAATGGTCCTTGTTCCACTAACTCAACCCTAAACTGCTCAACAGGGAAATCAGGCTGGTTGAAAGCTGCCTACAGCGTTCTGGTTTCTTGGATCTATTTCTCTTAAAGGGTGTGATAAAGTCCCTGCTTTATGGGTACTGCTGAAACCAGTCAGACACCGAATGAGAGTTACTTCTGTTCCTGGACAGCATGGTGGCTTTTATGTTTTTAAAACAGAAATCTGTGAAAATGTGATCCATTTTCTCTCACCTGCCACTAAATCACACTGCAGAGTCTCATGTTTTCCTTACAACAACTGATGACATCAGATTGATAAAATCTACAGAGGCAATGCAGCTCACATCAAACCTCATGGGCCTGTTTGTAATCATTGCAAAGTTCTCTGTGTCAGCCTGCCTGCTGCATATGAACATTATATCCTCCTGTGAAAAAATCCCTGTGACATTTTGGTAGAAGATATTTACTGCACATGAGCAGTGGATGATTGCTTTTAAACCTTGGGTATCTTGTCTGATTTTATTTATTTTTTTCTCAAAATGCCAAAACTGATTAAAACATATGATCAGTTAATCTTTGTCAAATTCCATCATTCTGGTAAGAGGCCTTTGCAGTTGCCTAACAGAAAAAAAGGGCCATATTGTAATAGTCCAAGCCCTCGTTCTGCACATCTATGCCTCATATTACTTCCTCTTGAACCTTGGCTTTCACTGGTTCCTTGCTAATTCACCTGCAGAAACTGGCAGAAAAAAAAATGAGCATATGAAGGAAGATATTTCTTTGATGTAAACCAGTTTATTTACAAAGTATACACAGAAACCCTTGTTTTTCTGAAAGAAGTTAGGAGAAAAAGCAACTTCCCCATACAAGAATTCAAGCCTGCCTCTTCGGCCAAAGGTCCTTCTCTCTTCGCTTCTTTCCAGAGCTAACTCACCCTGCTTCTCTTAACTCCCACTGCACTCCCACACTCTGCCCAGCACCCATGTCCTTATGTTTAAGAGAATGCTTTGGCCTGCATGGATTCAGCCTGATTGGCTTCCCCTGAAGCCTAATTTCTTATGTGAAGTCTTTCATTGCCTTCATCTATCCTTCTTCATAAGGAAACCTCTTCTTCTATGTAACACCAGTGAGATGTGGCTAGCAAGCCTATTTGCTTTAATGAGGTCAGCAACTGTCTGCAGATGAAAGACAACTTGATTGCAGCCATTAGCACATTCCAGCATGACATACACATATTTTAAGTGAATGTTTTAGTAAAAGGTGCTGGATTAACATTTCTGTAAACTGAGTTTCTCTCTTGACCTACAAAGTCACTCCCACACATGCATTTTGTGCATTTCACTTGTGCCACCTATTCATGCATTTGGTAGCCCCCATGGCTGCTTTAAAGCTGCCTGTCTTTGCATCTCTCCAACCTTGCTGGGGGGTGCACAGTTGAATCTTGAACTCGGTCAGGGAACTGATCTGGCTGAAAAGCAACAGGAAAAATAGAAGATTCTTTTCCAGAACATAATCTTTCTGAGCTGGTTCCCTAGACCCCCATAAGAACCATAGGCTATGGCTGGGGACTTCACGCTGCCGTAAGGCTGCACTCTTGTGTGAAACCCTATGGAAGTTTTAACTACCCAAAGTCAAATCCTACCTCATTCCACCTCAGCTGTTGCCCCTTCTTCCTGTGTAGGCCAGTAGGTGGTGGATGCCACTAAAGACATTGACACATGTCCAGTAAGAACCTAACTGACATTTTCCACTTATTTCTTGGAGCAGTCTGATAGCTGCCTTTGGTTTAAACTGACTTCAAACAAAAGACAATTTAATCCTTCTCACTGATTTCTAATAGTAAAAAACTTTATTTCCATACTTCTGCTCTCACATTGAAGACCAACAGCTTCTGAGTTTTTCTACAAATTTTCTATTGGACAAAAGTTCGATTTCATTTCAACTCCTACAGAAAGCCTAAGGAGTTAGTTCCTGAGCAGTCATACAACTTGACTGACAAAGCTGCTGCTCTCCTCAAGCAGAAGAGAAAGTCTTGCAATAAAATACAAATGGGACAACCAAAAAACCCAGTTAAGAACAAAATCTCATTCATGCCTGAGATTATTAGAGACACTATAAACAAGGATAACATGCAGTCACCATTTGTGTCACTCACAGATGCATCATCCATGTCCATACCTAATCTTTCCAGCTTGAATGTGTTGAACTTCTTCAGCTGAAATAACTGAGAGTCCCAAAACAGTTATGACCAGTTAGAGAAAACTTTCCTCAACATTTAGGTCGATACTGGATTTTCTGCTGGGGTGACCATCAGGTGCTCAATTAATTTGCCTAATGCAGGCAACTCATGCCATGGAAGATGATGTAAGGTATTCCACCTGGTGTCCACTGTAGCTCCAAAAGCGTGTGGGTCTCCATGAGGTCCATTATGCCAGCTGGCCTGAAGGAAATATCTCCAATAAACAAGGGCATCTCAAATGGCAGAATAAGATGGGGTTTAAGCAACACAATTTCTCCCATGTTTAAATGCCTGCTGGAGCACAACCTAGTTGTGGAGGAGCAAGCACTTGCAACATTGTCTCCAGGCTCAGGTGTGTACTGTGGCAATGGGCACACAAGTTAAATCACAGGGAAATGTGTTGTAAACAAGTTGTGCCGAGGGCTCTTCATCAGCCAAGCAAAAATGAAAACCAAGAAATTTGTGAACTGATTCTTTTCTATAGCTGCAATTCACTTCCTCAGAGGCTGAGCACAGCAGAAATTGAGCCAGCTCAAATACTCTGAATACTTGTTTGCACAGGCCCAGCCATCACAGAGTGAAGCAGGGCCTCCTGCTGGGGACTAACCCATCACTGTCTGCCCTCATGTTAACAGAGGATAACCATAGCCTTGCTTCTTAGTGTGTCTTCCCTGTGATTGTCCTCACTTTCTGCTGCATTAGAGCAAGGATCTCAATGTCTTTGAGTATGGCACTGATACCTTAAGGACACTGCAAGATGCTGTGGTCTCCCAATCTACTGTTTCCACCCTTAAGAAACAAGGTCCAAACTTATAGCTCCCAGAAATCCAGTTCAACTCTCACATAGGGCAGACTTCAGTGGCATGCTCTCTCCCAAGAATTAATAGCAGTATAATGGTTCCTCGCTCCTTCTTCTGTCTTATACACTTACGGTTCCCTGCCTGTTACAGGGAATGCAAGCACAATGTTCCTCATTCTGCATTGTTACTCTGCCTCACTTGCCCTTCAAAGCTGGAGACACACCTGAGCTTCTTGTAATTCAAGGAAATAACTTCACTGCAATGACATTCACCCAATAATGCTCCTACGACTGATGAACACTGGTAGGACTGACTGCTTAGGGAAAAGAGAGAAATGCATGGGCTGTGGGCGGTGGAAGGGAGGCAGCTGAAGCTGTGAAGAGCTGATGAGCGGAATAGGTTGCTGAACAATTTAATTGCTTTTTCTGTTTTTCTGTGGTGGAATATGCAGTGTAGCAACCTTAGCTCAGCTATTGACTTTTTTTCTGTGCAATGACATATATAATTAAACATAGGTAGTTGCACACTTAGTTCTGCATTATTTAAATACTGCGTTGTAGAATATTGTGTCATACTTCATTTCCACACATAAAGAATAAACCACATAACTCATGTGGGTGCCAGAGATCTCAAACGACTGGTCTCTGTAAACCCTGGAGGGAATGCTAAATTGAGCTGAAAACTTCCATTCCAGTATTATGCATCCACTTTCCCCGTTAACCTGTTTTTCCCCCAATCAGAGGATTTTGGTTTTGATCCAGGCAATACCTTCTCAGGAATGAAAAAGTATGTGATGAGGTTCCTGTCCTGATTTTAAAAGCTATACAGAAAGAGAGTGTAGGAGAACACAAACTGGATAACAATGAATTTTAAAAAAAAGTAAGGGTGAAAACCACTTCTGTAGATTGCAGTGGCTTCAAGGATTTGTTCCACTCCAACATCTAGAGTCATGACAGGAGGTAAACAGCTAAGTAAAGGAGTTGGTTTGGTGTTTTCCACCAGAAATTTGCACTAACCAGTGGCCCATGAAGCAGGCTAGGGCACTGGGAATACTCTGTTAAAGGTGTTTCACTACATGTGAAAGACTTTGGTATTTACTTGCCCAGAGGAAGAAAGGATCATGACTCTGAAATTGCCTGGTCACACCGGAGTCCTAGGCAGAGTTTTGGAATAGATAAAGAAGAGGTGGGACTTAGAGAATATCCTCTTGTATTTAAATTCAACACAATGCATATGGATAGGATACACTTAGAGTTGTCTAGGTACTCATGTAGAGCAAATTAAGTCAGTAACTCATACCTCACTCTTATAGCACAATACTTTGCTTAAAAGACTGCTGAGAACTTTAGATGTTAAAAAATAACTTCTAAAAGTGTTAGTCTGAAGTTCCTCGATGAAGAAAATACCTTGTACTTTAGCTGTTGGTCATTTGCCTTTTGAGACAGCCTTGAGACAACAGCACTGGCTGTACTTTCAATGCAACCATTAGAGAGATCGGAAAGACTCGCTGGTTAATAATGTGAAAAGGGGCCTGGAGGCACTGTGTTACTCCAGGGAATGATACACAGTAGCAATAAAAACTCAAGTAATAGGGCACAAACATACTGTTGGATGAGGAAATGATTGTGAGAATTGGGTATTGGCTAAACAGTTTGTGAAATTCTTCATAGTCTCATCATTGTTTCCCATTTCTTGTTTCAGTCCTGTCTCGGCCAAGAACAAGCAGCTGGAAAGCACTTTCCTGGAACCAAGAATGCCAAAATACTTCTTAATTCTAGTAGTTCATTTCTATTTTACTTTGGATTAGATCTGAAGTAGTTGCATTACTGGGAGTGAAAGAATGTGAACAGAGGATGAAATTAAAGTGTGGTAGAAGTAACTACAGCTGCCTTAGACTCTGGGGAAAGCCCTGCAGTAGGAACAGAACTAAAGTCATAACAGAAGGTATGAGAAAAAAGCCAAAAAGTTTCTAGTGTTGGTTTGGATGACAGAGAATGCTCAGAGCTCTTCCCACACAAAACTGTATGTGCTGATCTCTTCAGCACTCCTGACTTACAGCTAACATGGGTCATCAGCACTCAATTCATTTTTGGGCAAATCATGATAAATTTCCAAAGCTATGAGTAGGAGGAACAGGACTGAGCAAGGCTTGAGTGTTAATCATCACTCTGACAACAGACATCTATCTGATCTCTAATACTCGGTCACAGGCTCCATGTGACACGGTGGACGTTACAGAGAGATGATGAGTGTGAACCTTATTTCATTATCCATGTGCTCATGTGTAAGGAGAGACAGTTCATACAGCCATCTGGTCTCACTGTGCAGTCATGCAGCAGTTTTTCAGATCTATGTCTTCTGATTGGCCTTCTTTCACTCTAATTTTCTGTCTTGTTTGAACTAAGAAGGACAAATGACTAGAAAGCAATGCTCACTTTTGTCTGTCAGCTCACAGTATTGCAGGGATGGATTTATATTGGTACCAGCTACAGATCAATTTGCGAGTATGAAATGGCATGGAAGAGCCTGAGAGCAAACCCAAAAGGGTTAAAGAGAGTTACTTTTGCATTTCCTTCCTTTTCTCCTGTACTCTATCTTGGCATATATGCTTAAGGAGGAGTCAAAATTGGTAATGAACTCAGGGTATATACAAGTTCTTCATAACTCCAAAGTGACATGAAGCAATCCATATTTTGACTCTATTTACTTGTCTGTCTTCCACCTCCTGATAAGTAGATAATGTCTCCTATCGTACCTCTTGTCTTTGTTTTGCAGCTAAAACCCACTCTGGTCCGCAGTTGGCGCATACAAAGGAATTGGTACAAATAGTAGGCCCAATTCTGCACACATATAACCAACATCCGTACTCTTGAGGCCAAGCCTACCAGATGTTAGAACTAGTTAGTGCTTTCACAGCTTTTGGGCTTTTTTATTGGCTGCTCTACTAAGTCTGTCAGAGTCAGTTAAAACAAAGCAGGTTAATATGCCAAAGTCCCCTTTCAGCCCAACAGGGAAAGACTTTGAGGGAAGTGTTTTGTGTTTCCCACTCTGTATCTCAAAACCCTACAGCTTCTCAGACTTACAACCAGTCTTAACTTCATTAAAAAAAAAAAAAAAAAAAAAGGAACAAGATGCTAGAACCTGCTTTCAAAAAATCAAACTAAAGATCATGGCAATTGCCTGACCGGTGGGGAGATGACGCACAGCAAGGTTTGCAGAGGGANTGTGGGGTATCCAGGAGCAGCCTATATTCTTCTCACTCCATGCACTTCTGTGCTGGATAGACAACTCACTAACGACCTGTATGCCAATTGCTTTAAGGAGAGGAAAGGAAGGGCTCAGGGATGAAAAGAGACAACCAGAGAGTTATAATGCAGACATTCACAGAGCTTTTAGACTCAGATGCTCCTGAAATTCATTTGTAAAACCATGTGAACTTTCTCACTGAAGGAATATCAGCAGTGATACCATTGTAGGGGAAAGAAAAGATCTCAAGCTTTGAAAATACAATCGTAAGTGCTCTGCTGAATAGTGTTCAAGTGGGTTTGAAACTAGGCAAAATGAGTTTGTCTGTCCCTACTTAAAGCCACAGATTAGATAAGTATGAAAATATTTTCTCCGCTAAGCTATCAGTACTTGGCTTCTCTTTTAATTATAGTCAAAAAATGTAACAAAGGGCAATTTCCATAACATTTATTCTAACCACTTTTTACATTTTACATCACAAAATTATTCTGAACTTTTATCAGGGCATGTACACCACCTACCACCTTGCACTTTGTCTTGATGCTGATTCCTCTGAAAGAGCAGCAAAAGAGAGATACCTGGTAGTTGCCTAGCATCTTGTCTTCAGAGAGCTGTTCAGGAAGACACTGTAACTCCTAGACACCATACTCTTAAAAGCAGCTGCATAGGTTTTTGCTGATAAGCCATCTCATGATCTGGACCAAAATAACTTGACTTCTGAGAATATGTTGACTGTACTGTCTCGATTTCCAGTTCTCATCCTGGTAATTCTTCAGTCGTATATACATTGTTCACTCTGGATTATTTATAGTGAGTAGATAGCTAATCCTGAGAATCATACCAATTTTCTTCACTAGGAGATTAAGAATAACCACTTGTGATAAAGCCCTGAGTTGTGCCCTGTCTTCTCCCAAGACTTGAATCAGGTGCTCCTCCTGAGCCTGAACAATTGATGGCTCATGTTTCACAGATGGAGCCTCATTCAAGTTCTCAGAGAACTTTAACGTAACAGGGAACATTTAGGGAAAACATTGGTGGCATCATTTTTAGGGGACAACATTTGGAACTAAAGAAATTATATCCTTGAAACAAAAGGGAGAGTGAGGGGTCTTTTACATTATTATGGAGTGAAATGTAATAGAAAAACAAATCATGAAATATTTATAAACTCTGCTTTGAAGACCCCTACAAAACTGCTATGGAGTTTCTTTAAAATGAATATGCAGTCCATGATTTCAAAGCTTACTGCATCAGGTCCTCAAGGTCTTTTAAAACAATTCATTTTCATTTCAGATATGAAAGAGAAAAATGAATGTAAGAAGTTTCAAAGAAAGCTCAAATCTTTGCATTTCATGTTACAGTTTTGGTTTGTTCTTTTTTATTGAAGATTTATATACTAATTCTAAAATGCATTGCTCATACTTAATGTCATACCCCAGAAAAGCAGTGCCTCTGGGCTGCATTTAAGGCAATAATGTATAGTTTTTAAACTCACATAATGAATTTGGGACAGTTCCTATAGTTAAAAAAAAAAAAAAAGCAAGCATGTAAACCACATTATTCAATGCTTCCTCCCTTACAGTAAAAACAGTGTCCCTCGTGCAGCCTGAGCCAGTGGCAACAGACTCGTTAAAAACAAAATGTTTCATGTCAGGTCTGAAACATTTAAATTTGAGACAAAATTTCCCATCAGTGCTTTTTCAAAGGAAAGACGATCATTTGCAAGACAAATCATCATTCTTCCACAGCAGATCGGGATTTTCTTTTCGAAAGGATATTGAACTCCAAAAGCGTTATGCCCTGTCTGAAGCCCCAAACTCCACTGTTCACAGCACATCAGAGAAGCAGTAGTTTATTGGTTAATGGAAAAAAATTCCTCAGCAAACTAGGGCTGTTCAACCTCCCTTCTCAGAGCTTTCTTAGGAGCTTTAAGATATTTTTCTGCTGATGATTTTGTTCATTTCCATCTGGGAGGCATCGATTTATTTTTCCGTTTTCTGAAAGGAAGTGGAGTGAACATGGCTGTTTATTTTTCTACTTAGATAGTGCCTTACCATGCCAAGACAACTCTGAGCACCAGCCTCATCAATTAATATCAGCACCACTCTGAGAATGGTGTTTGCTAAGAAACTGTTGCTACAGAACAAGCAAAATGAGGACAAAACATTGGGCCAAATGCTCTAAGAGGCATAGGGGAGCCAGGATCTGTGGATCCTGGCCCAGGGAGCACAGACGGGGGAGTGCTGTCTCCCTGGCATATTCCCCTCTTCTGCAGAACACCCGCCCTGGGCTTTGGGCTCTACACCTGGGTAGGAGGGGCTGTGCTGGGATGCCATTCACACACCATATGGAGCCTTCCTCCATGTGCAAACCAGCATAGCAGAATGCTGATTCAGCTGGGGCTGTGAAACCACACTTCAAAAGAGATCTGCAGTACTTTGGGACATTCCTTCATCTAACCAGGAGTGAGCCTTGGAAGAAGATCCTTACATGCACCTTCATGTACCAGCTGCCCTCCTCATATTTAATAGAAGTGAGGGAAAATGGCAAGTTCACCTTCCCAGGTTACACAATCCATACACTGGAAGCCTTAATTGCTGCTACTGAAACACTGCTGAACCAACAGCTTTTGGATGGAAACTGCTCACTTTCTGTGACATTTGTCACTGTGCTTTTCTTCATCTGGATGGAAGAGACGTTGCTCAATGGACTCTCTTTTCTCTGCATGAGCACACATGTATAACATGTTGTCCTGGTTTGAGGTAAAACAAACCAATTTTCTGTTCAGTAGTTTTACTTTTTCAGCTAGGCCTCTTCTAACTAACTAAAGTCTAAAATTAACAGCACATTGTTCAGAGACTGTTTCATCTCATAGTGATAAGACCTGATTATACCAAGGGATGGTATGCAGAGAGGCCCTTGCTTATACTTATTGCTAGAACAACCAAGGTCAGGTAACTTTGNAGTGTGATTCCCTCTACACATCAGCTATGTATTTCTTTTCCTTTCTTTGTGGTCCCAAAGAAATTATCTTTTTTTGTTTGTTTGTTTCTGCAGGCAGGGAAAGGCAGAGAAGGAGGTGTAGTACTTCATCTCCTCCACATAGGCCAAGCTGGAAAACAGCAGACCCAGGGTGAAGCAGGCGGTTCGCATGTCACATCCCCTTTCCCAGCTGCAGAATGAGTCCGTGCCATTTGCAGTAATTACTGTAGTCACTTTTCCTTTTCTTTGTTGGCACTGGAATCTGCTGCCCAGGGAGGTGGTGGAGTCACCATCCCTGACTGTGTTTAAGAGTCGATTAGATGTGGTGTTGAGGGATATGGTGTAGGGGAGAACTTTGTAGAGTAGAGCTGATAATTGGACTCGATCCCAGGAGTCTCTTCCAACCTAAATGATTCTATGATTCTATATTCTTGCAGCCATCCGACCACAAATGTTTTGCTACTGAGCTTTAGCAATTGCTTTCCTTGATTTCCACAAGTAACAACCCCAGGTTTTGGGCCATAATTGTGAGTGTGTGTGTGATGACAATCAACTGCTCACAGAGGAGTTTACACACTAGCTAGCAAAGCAAAAAAACCCCAAGAAAACCACAAACAAACAAACAAACAAAACAAAACAAAACAAAACAAAACACACACACAAAAAAACCACAGAAAAACCACACAAAACAAAAAAAAACAAAAACAAAACCAAACCAAAACAAAACAAACAAAACAAAAACAAAAACAAAAACAAAAACCAAACAAACCCAGCGAGAACAGAGAGAAGGAGGGGAAAGAGAGGCTAAAAAGCAGAAGAAAAAGATTTAAGAACCCACAAAAAGGTAGTGAAAGAGCCAGAGATAAGACTCATTTCTCACCTCCCAGTTCTATGCCCTGTGTATTGTAGCCCTGTGTGTTGTAGCTGCTGTGCTACATTGTACACATCATTGTACACATCAAAGTTGACATTAATATTTTCTCTGCTACTTTACACGATCCCGTAAAAAGGAATCTCTCTGCCTGAATGTAAAAACTATTATCAGGCATGCGGTTGACCAAACTCTGCCCAGATGTTGCAGCGTGGTAGCAAACTATATGTCAGCTGTTCTTTTTGCTGCTCACCATGCAGTCAGCCTGTTCATCTGGCCATATGGAAGATCCATGGGAAAAAAAGAAAAGCTATTTTTGCATTGGTATTGAAAGTCAGAATAATACCGCCTTTAAGATTTAATGGGTACTCAAGCTGGCTTACAAATAACCTGCTTTGTCTGCATTATTTCATCTGCATCTTTCCTTATGAAAAAAAAAAAAAAGAATAGAAAAGAAAGATCAAAGGTTGCAAATGCAGCTTTGTTTTGAAAGCCAAAATGCCTTACTCCGTTCAAACAACTGGGAAGGCTTCTACGTATGGGCTTCAGGCTCACCCTGCACCTTGGCCTGCTGCAGCAGATGAGGACTCTTCAAGAAGTATTTCAGCTCCCTGTGCCTCCCCACATTCTCTCCTTCCCCACAGATGTGGAGCCCAGCAAAGCCTGAGGTTGAGTCCTCCTCCTGCCCAAGGTTACCCTCCAGCCAGCCTGGAAAGCCTTCTGCATGATAGAAACAGCAGCAGTTCCTAGGGCAAGGGGAGCACACAAATGATGAGAAATGGAGATTTCCTATTAAACAGGATAAGACAGAAGTTTGTAATGTGATTCCCAGACATGACCAAAGCCAAGAGGAGATTTGAGGTGGCAACTCAAGCTTTTTATCACACAGCACTTGCACAGTACAGCATAGCTCCTGTCTCCTATGCTGGAGGCTGATGTCTCTCAGGCACGAGAGCCACCAATGCTTACGTGAGCTGGAGATACAGCTATGCCAGTGCTGGGATGGGGTTGGGGAAGAGGACTTCAGGGGCTCTAACAGCCCAGATTTAAGCAGCCAGCTCCAGTAACTACAGACTATGGCTTCTCAGATGCAACTCAGAGTGCCTTGGGCTGGCATCTGTACTCTCAAGCCTACAGAACCACTTGGAAGCCTCTTTGTACCCCTATAGATTGTTTGGGCAATCTAGACTCACAATTTCAGCACTAAATTCACAGTCTAAATCTAAGTTGTACAAAAACATTTTCTTCATTATGGAAAATGACTCACCACCTCAAAACTCTGTGATTCTAATGCTGGGAACCTGCAAGTACCAAACTCTCTTGGATACAGTCTTCAACAGTGTGTGGTTGGGGAGGGGGGATCCTGCAAGAACATCTCTGCACGCATGAGCACCTGTCTATATGCAGTTATCTGCTTTGCATGTGAAAGAGTGAGCCTGTGCGTGGCTACGCGGGCGCAACTTCAGACGTTTGATAATTTGGCCCTGGCTCCACTGTCAGCTGCTGTCACTTTCTGTTTAGCGCAGCGTTCATAAGGCAGCAGCTAATGGGGCGGGAGCATGGGGAGGAATTCTGGCAAAGACAAGTCGCTGGGATATTTATTTGGCCGTCCTTATGCAAAAGAGTGCAAAAATGGAGCAGTAAAATATTGTAAAACTTACGCTGATACTTCCACTAATTCAAAGTGGCAGTTTTTAAATAGGGCTGCTTCTGTTTGTCACTTTCAATCATAGGATGCCGATAGTGGTACTTAGAAGGACTTAATAGTCTTAAGAAAACAAACCAGCTCCCTCCCCCCAGACCAGAGCAAACAAAGCCATATTGTCGTGCCTTGAGATACATCAAGTGTGCCGTGCAGGGGGGTGGCCACCCGCTTCCTCCTCGGACGACACAAGCGAAAGTGACAACTTGTCAACTCTCTCATCCTGTTCACTTTGCATCCTGCTCCGTTTCTTGTGCTCTCTTGCCTTTCCCTGTCTGCTCTCCCATTCCTGATCTTCAAAAGAAAAGGATGCTTCTATGTTGGCAGCTTTTAAGTGCATTCTATTTGCACACACCCTTTTCCTAAATTAAAAATAACTCATTTCCCCCACCCGTTTTCATATATCCACAGGACTTGTACCTTGATTGAATTAAGGCACAGGTATGACTTAGGCTCACTCACGGAGGGGAGGTGTTTCTGCAGGTAGGGAAGGGCAGAGTAGAAGGCGTAGTGCCTCATCCCCTCCACACAGGCCAAGCTGGAAACAAGCAGCAGACCCAGGGTGAAGCAGGAGATTCATATGCCACGTGCTCTTTCCCAGCAGCAGAGTAGGTTCGTGCCATTTGCAGTCATTACTTGCAAAACCAAGAAAACTGTGCAAAGGCCAGGGCCTTGGCTTCATGCACAGCCCTGGTCTTGCTAAAGGGTCGGTGAGCGGTGTGCTGCCTGCTCAGCTCTATGCTGCCAAGGGACGGTTGGGCAGCACCAGCCATAGTGCCAGAATTACACTTCACTTTCCACATAGCCACTTCTTATTCATCCTTACACATCCCGCTCCCCTCTCTCTGGCCACAGCTGATTGCAAACCCGGAGCCTCCTCTCAGCAGCAAGCAGAAGTGACAAATGGAACAGCAAATAAAGTTTGTTTTCTTTATGCTGGGTGGGCTTCCTAGATTTTAGTGAGGGAAGTGAGGCTCTGATCTGCCTGGAAGGACATGCACAGGTAAAACCCAGACATGTCCTCCTGAGTGTCCTTTGTCAGCTCCTTCCACAACTTGTTCAGAGGCACTGCCTGAATGACTTTGCCCGGCAAAGGCAACAACCACCAGCAGGGACTGCCGTGGGAAACCTGCAGGCAGCGGGCAGAGGGGCAGAGGGTGGGGGTTCTCTTGAACACCACCGAGGAGCTACCTCAGTACAGAGAGCTTGTTGGTAGGGATGGAGAGGGACTGCACAGCCAGGAAACATGGAGTTCACCCGGGAGAGGTGGTCCCTCGAAACGTCTTTCACATCAAACCCTTTTGCCTAATAATAAATAAACCAGCAACAAGAAAAAAAAACAGTACAGTTTAACAAAAGTTTCATTTTAATCAGAATAGAGAGTCAGATTTATATTCCAAAGCAAAACTAGGTCTAATAGCTAAGATAAGAAAGCGTGTGTGTCTGTGTGCGTGAGTGCAAATCCAGGAGGGGGAGTCAGATAAGAAAGAACGATTAAGTTCTTCCCTGAAAGTAGTTAAGCTGTCATCTTAAACTCATTCTGTTAGAATTATTGCTGTTTATTCATAAGACCACTAAGGAACAGATGTTCACCTGGCCAAGCAAATCTCCCGAAAGGAAGATATCCATATGTGGCAATGATCAGAGTGTGCCCTGATTCTTAGAAAAAAAGTTTTGTTTCCTGGTATTGGTTGAAGCTTAGTAAAAGAGAGGGAGGGAGAAAATAAAAGGTAGGTGAAGGAGCTGGAGAGGAAAAACAAAGGGAGGGAGTGCAAAAACACAAGGGCAAAGGTGAAGTTATAAAAGCTAGAAGGAACTCAGGGACATTTCTTGAACATCAGTAAAAGCATTTGCAAGGACAATAACTATTCAAGACATAGGATAATTAAAAGAGCACAAGCAGGAAAAAGAGAGATTAATTTCTTTCTATAGTTTCTTTCTTTGTGTTTTTTGAAGTTAGCAGGCAAAATGTGCAAGCAGTGTCAGTTCTTCTCTACTTCCTAATGTGTTTTCTTTGCTTAGCCTTTTGTCTTATTTATGTAATGGATTTAGAGCATTGGCATCTTTTTGTGTTGAAGTTTCCTGAATCAGCCTGTCTGCTACAGCCAGGGACAGGCACATCCTCCAAACACAGTCCAGAGTATAAACCAAAGACAACAAAAGAGACAAGAGAGACATAGAGTCACTGGTACCTTAGAAGTAACAGGAATTTAATCCTGTTTAATATCTATGGGGTTGCTCACAGCAGCTTGGGGCTGTCCAGGTTATGAGCAATCAGAACAAGTAGAAGAGTGAAAACCCAGAAGGGAACCAGGAATGAGGGAGGGGATACGGGGTTGAAGAAAAGATTATGGATACCTGCACTAACTGGGGTCCTTCTCCTTCCGAACTCACCACCCGGCAGCTCCAAAAGTGTGGCCACAAGGAGAGCCTGGGAGAAAGTTCACTGTTCAGCACAGCTCCTCACGCAGCAGGGAAACGCAACACAAGCCTTTCCACCACCATTAACAAGTGTTTAGGACCTGAATGATATTATGGAGAAGACTCAGTGACTATTTGCACATAGAATATTTTTTAATGAAAAAAGCTTATTATGTTATGGCCTCGAGTAATCATCCCTGGAAAAAAATGTTTCTTCAATTACTACTTCACAAGAATCCTATTAAAAGGCAGTATGCCAATGTGTAAGTTAATTTTGAGTGATTTTTCACCCAGCCATGTCCCCTTATGCTCAGAGCAAGGGGCAATGAAACTGTAGCCTAAACCCTATCAAACTGTTCTATATACTTTACAGTCAGACGGATATTCCTTCTGCTGGAAAGACCACTAATTATTCAGTCAGCATTTGCCTGAATAAGGCCTCAAGATTTGGTCCAAAGACAGCAAATGTTCCTTCGTGATTATTTTTGCAAATTAAATTAGAAGAATTTAGAAAGAGAGCATATGAAGCTTATTTGTAAGACAGATGTTAAACAGACTAGTAGCTTCCCAGTATCCCTCTAATACTTATCCTCAGTACCAAAATATATCCCCTTTGCCTTATGACAATAGGAGAGTGCTTAAGACTTTATTGATAATATCCTGGCTTTACAGGTCAAGAAGCATGGAGTTATTTATGCTTCTAATAATATTTTACATCGACTTCAGATCCTTTTGGAGTGGACAGAATTTTTCAATTAATCTGTTCACTGAGAAATGTAGTTTTAAGTCAACCAAAAGTATTCATTAATATAAAGAGTCTCAAACAGGGAAAAAAGTGCAACTTTTTTTTTTTTTTTTATGCAATGTTTTGGAACTAAAGAGAAATGCTCTTTTTCATTTATAAAGGGATTTTTTAAATGAACTCAGAATGGAATGTCTCATTTTGCAATTCAAAACAGGTTTTAACACATTTTTAAAGAAGAAGTCTCATATATTAGGTGATCTAAAATAACACTTTCTATCTTTTGGGGGTGCTTGGGACAATAACTGAAGAAAACAGGTTTTCCTACAGCGCTGAGCCAGTTGAGCCTTTGAGCCGCCTTAGGGCAGGAGTGTAACTTCCTTATGGCAAGCTCAGGGTGCTCCACCCAAGCAACAATGGGACAGATGTGCGCCCTTCCCTTCCCCCACCATCCAAACTTACTTCACCTGCTCACAGCAGCCTCTGAAGTGCATGAGATATAACAACCGTTAGCGCCCAAGTTAATGAACATACATTGTCTTTCTTCCCAGCCCAGCCAGTAAAAACAGTCATAACAGATTTCAAGATACAGCATATCAGAATCATAAAGCAACTATTTGTTAGCTCTGGAGTGGAGTCCAAATATTACTCAGCAGTGTTAGGAATGAGCAACCAGTATCTGAATGATATTAGGACACTAAAATAGATTTATTAGCTTTTGCTTAATAAAGTGCATCTAGACTTCTGAAAAGCAGTAGTGTGAATGAGACATTCTATAAATTTTTTTTTCTCATTGTGTGCCTTCCACATGAGCTTTTGTTGTGTCTTCAGCCCCAATGATGATTTTCCTAATTGCCCACTTTATCCTGTTGCCCCAAGAATTGAAAATCTAATTGTTCTCTGCTATTACGAGCCCGATCAGTGGGTACAGTTTCTGCTGCTCAGACCGTTCTGGAATCTACACTGACTCAGAGGCCCAAGAGATGTCCTGTCCACAGCTGTGCTGGACGTTTAAGCACAAACAGGGATTCAGCCACCTAAGACCTAAGTATCACCAAATCACAGAATCGCAGAATCTTCACGGTTGGAAAGGACCTCTGAGATCACCGAGTCCAACCATACACACACAAAAAAACCCCTACAATGTCTGCCACTAGAACATGCCCTGAAGTGCCACATCTACATGTTTCTTAATACCTCCAGGGATGGTGACTCAACCACCTCCATGGGCAGGCCATTCCCGTGCCTGACCACTCTCTCAGTAAAGTAATTCTTCCTAATACCCAATCTAAACCTCCCCTGCCATGGGCAGGCCATTCCCGTGCCTGACCACTCTCTCAGTAAAGTAATTCTTCCTAATACCCAATCTAAACCTCCCCTGCTGCAACTTCAGACCATTTCCCCTGGTCCTGTCATTATTCACTTGGGAGAAGACACCAACACCCACTTCTCTACAATTTCCTTTCAGGTAGTTGTAGAGGGCAATGAAGTATGCCCTCAGCCTCCTTTTCTCCAAACCAAACATCCCCAGTTCCCTCAGCTTCTCCTTATATGACTTGTTCTCTAGACCCCTCACCAGCTTGGTAGCTCTCCTCTGAGTAGTTATCCTACAATTTGGCACATAGCCTGCTTTCACTACAATGAGTACAAGGGCACTGTTTTTACATAGCTGCTATATTATATTTTAAATCAAAACATCTTTTTACAGGGAACGGGAGGAATACATGCCAGGACTTTGGCTGCTCTAAATGAGTAGGGTTTTACTAACTTCAGCAAGGCCCCACTAGGTTACATATGTTGAGAAACCACCTAAGAAAGCAAAGGAACAGGTACCATGACGGAACACAGGAGACCTTTTCTAGGCTCAAACTTCAAAAAGCTGTGTGTCCAATCTTAATTGAAGTGAGTCATTCTTCCAACTTGCACAGGGCCCTAACAAGCTCCGCAACCCATAATGAACTTGTCCAGGCTCAGAACATTTAACACTGAATCTGTCAGAGATCAGATTACTACACTGTCCTACTTATGAATACATGGGGGCATTATCTTAGCATTCTTACATGCCCGTCTTGAAGACGATAGCCAGGGCTGTCAGCACGCAGAGGTGATGGACGATGTATTGCTAAGGGGATGGCACTCCCTGAGGAAGAATTCCTGAGACTCAGAGATATGTACAACAGAGATACACATTGCTTGCAATTGCCAGCAAAACCAGAAGCTTCAGTTTATTTCTTTTCACATTAGTTTAAGTATCTTGATTTTTAACTCTGATCAGTAATCATGCAAAAATACTGTATTCCAATTGTAACATTACTGTAACATAACAGATAAAACTACTGTGTTCTCTAAAGGTGGGACTGAAGCATATAGTAAACCAGTTTAAAATCTGTGGAAACCCAAATTAAAATAAAGATGAAGATTTTATAGTGAGGGTTTATTTAGACACACAAACATGGATGAACTTTTGCATATCTCTGAGTTGATACCTTTACCACAACCATTCAAACCACGGTCTTGCATTTGCCAGTGGCCCGGGTGATGTTCTTGTTTGATCCAGAGAACTAGGTCTTATCACTTCCTGCCTGTTTTGAGTCCTCTCCAACTTTGCTCCTTTCCAGCAGCAATGTTTCTTGGACCATTCTTGATACCATCAGGGCAGGGAGATGGTTTGGAGGAAGAAGAGGCTATCATGGCTTTGAATTTCCCAAGAAATTTCTTCATGCAACATTTTTAAAGGCCTGTGAACAATCCCTGTAACATCCTGGTCTTTCTTCCTTACTGATTAGCACAATGACGTTGGTCATTTCCTCTGTCCCCTACACCATTCCTTCTTTCTTATGCTACTGAATCCCTCTTTCCTACCATCCCCACCTAACTTTAAGATTACACTGCTTTTGCATATTTCTTCATCAAAGCCTATTTATATACAAAATGAAGAAAATCAAACCTAACACCAATTCTTGTTTCATTTCACCCTTTACCCTCTCCCCTTTGACCTGAATCCTGTCCATTTGCAAATGTCTTCTTTAATATCCACACCAGTTCTTTATCCGTCAAGGTACCTTATATCCAAACCTACCTACTGACCTAAGAAGCAATCTTTTGTGTGATACCAGATCATAAAGGTCTCCTGAGGATCAGATCAGTTGTACCCAGGCCTTTCCTCAGCCAGTCTCTTGTGACTTTCCTTAAAAATTCCAGTAGGTAATCTCTTCCATGCACTTACAGACAGCATCTGCAGTAATACCACAAGTCTCAGTCTTTTCCTTCCTTCAGACTCCAATTTATGATTTCATTCTCTTCCAACTACTAAAATCAATCAAAAGAACAGACGTGTGATTTTCTGCATCTTCTCTAGATATATTTTTGCACTACCAGCTGAATTTCCTGCAGCCTGTCATACTGATACTGTGGAATATGCCAAAGCATCTTCTCCTTTAATGCACAACTGTGTTTCTGAAGCAAAACTTACATGTTATCTTGCTGACTGCTATGCCTGTGAAGATAACCTTGAACACATTAATGGATCATAAACCAATATTTATCTGACACTGCAGATAGCTTGAAACTATAGCTTCAAGAGGTGTGGACAGCCCCATTCCTCTCAATAGTGTGTTAATGCTGAAACAAAAATTGACAATTTAAATTCCAGTATTATTAATGGCTCCACTGATGATCTTTTTAGCAGAAGCATCCAGCCAATGCATTTACTCCACAATCCCAAACTGCCTCCCATGCCTTCCCAGGTGCCAAAAGCTCCAACTGTCCCCTACCCAACTGCCAACGACTTCAGCTTCCCCATGGCAACTCTTACAATGCAGTTCTGCATTTTCGTTACAACATTGAACCATGTAGGGAGCACACGTCAGGAAAATAGCATCAATTAAATTGATTTCAGTATCAAAATAAATAATAGCAATTGTTTTATCCATTTAGGTACTAAATTGAGTAAACTTTTATATAAATTTAATTTAAACAAATCTGCTGTTGAACTGCAGGCTGCTTCACCAGAAGGCTGCAGGACTGAGGACCCTGCCAAATAATTGAAGTCCAGTTTGTCACAGAGTTCATAATCCCTGGAACAGAAATACTGCTTTAAGAAGTTAAACATCAACATGATACGCTGTTTCATTTTTTTTGTCTATATGAACACTTTTGCTGCCGTCCACAGCAAACTGACAAATGTTAGCCACCAGAACTTTCCCATGAAGCCCACAGAGTCTTGATTGACAGAAGCTAGAACTCCATAGCCTATCAGCCATCTCCTTAGCCATGCACTCTCCTATGTACCTGCCTGGTGTTATCTTCCCTTTCTTGATGTTTTCTACTGAAACTACACTGTGTCCCATCTGAACAAGTTATTTTGCAAGTCTTCAGATATTCTAATTTCTTAATAACTGGTTCTGGCATGACCCTGATTTCCTTCAGTGTTTCTTTCACCTCCCTAGGGAAATTTATGCTTGTTTCTGACACCTGTGTCTGCCATTGCTACCTTCTTTTCAGAGCATGAGCACAAGAAATGCATTGAATATTTTAAGCAATACCTACCTTCCTTTCGATAATTTTTCTCTGCCATGTCTTAAAGGTCCTTCTGTCTCTTTCACAGATCTCTTTTTCCTTGTGTACTTGAAAAAAGTCATTATTTTTCACAACCTCCTGTGCAATCTTTTTTTCATCCTCTACTTTTGCTTTTCTTATCAGTTTTAATACTTTCTGAACTTCACTTTTTAATCTTTCTGGTCTTCCCCTATACTTGATGTTTAATACCTCACATATGCCTTATTCTTACCCTTGATTACTTCAGGGGGGAGAGGACTTGTTCATCATATTTTGAATGTATTTCTTTCAAGTCTGCATACCAGATGGCCCTTGGGCATATACTAATTTCAGTTCTGCACATTTGCAGTTTCTCATCAATGTTCTTGTCTTCTCCATTATTTTTGGTCAGCTCCTCCCACAGACTTCTGAAACTCATACTGAAATTTTGGAAAACCAATTGCAAGCCCAAAAGTAAAACTTATGATGATCAAAACCATTGTGACAAATTTATCCTGGATGTGCTAAGTTCTTGGCCCATTTTAATACTTTTCCCAGGCTTAGGATCAAGAGAGATCAAACTAGAAGCAGAAGCATCTTGTGGGCTGAGGGTCCCTTCCACCAGAGGAAGGTTACCAGACTGGAGCACATCTCTGCGGTGCCTTTTCTGACACTGCTGTACTCCCTCCACGTGTGAAGAGGTGGGCGATTCACAGCTAACCACACCAAGGTAGCAGTCTATCAAGGACACAGACGTCTCTGTGCCTCGTTTGCACCACTGAAGTGGAGCAAAAGCAAGTTTGCTGGATCAAGGCTGTGTCCTGCTACCTGTCCTGAAGTACTGGATCACCTGGTCTCAGCTGAAATGGGAAGTCATTTAAAGGACATTTTTAAATGTCTTTGGGGCCGCATCATTTTAGCAGCAATGTCCAGGGCATAGGAAAAACTTAAAAAGCTCATGATTATGAATCTACCCTTTTAGCTGCACTCCCACTGGAAGCAATGTTTTGGCTGTGTGAGCTGCAAATTGCTGAACAAGGCAGCAGACGTGGACTTTCACACACAGCAGTTCACCCACAGTGTCTCTGAGGTCATGCTCTTCTCATCGCCCCCAGCCTCTTCATACTAAATGCTGCACTCAGAGGTGCTGTGAAGATTCACAGCCTCCCTATGAGGGCCTGTAATGAACAAACAGTACCCACTGCCTGCAGCTCCTTCATTTGTGATAGACAGACAAGCTATCATGAAAGTTATTTCATCTTTATAAACTATTTACCAATATAATAGATACTCTTATTCTTCTTAGATACCTATTTTCTTTTAATAAACACTGCTTACATGTACGAAACACAATCCTAGCTGTCACAACCCTTCTGAGGTTGAAGACATCTTTCACCACCACAACAGGATCCTGCCTGGAGACCAACTCTGGTGTCAGAAAAGAATATGATCTGCTCTCCTACCACACTCCATGGCAATAAAATGCTCAAGAACAAAGATTAAGGGGGTACAGCTTCTGCCACATGCTCCAGTCAGCATCCAGAATAGTCGTGGCACCACAGGAATAAGCTTTTCAGTGGAAACGGTTGTAACATCTTGCTTTCATACCCGAGGGGGGGACAGAAGAGAAAGTTGTAGCCTGTACTGTTTGCATTGCTGAGTCAGCACAAGCACTGAGGGCCCATGCTCATTAGGATCCATTCATATAATCCTTCACAAAACAAGCTTATTATGAGAATATTGCATATTTTATGGCTGGACACATAGAGTACGAGGAGCATTGATATCCTAACTCTTGTAAACATGTTGCAGTTGAGATCCTCCTCCTCCTGTACAGCTAATAAAGACCTTCTGATTTACTGTGAGTCCAGTGAAATGGTTCAGAACAAATGAAGTTCATCATATACATACATCTTCACAAGATCAGAAAAGATTTTTACTACACAAACTGATTTTTTTACATTATATCTTATGGAAGATGGCACAGTATCAACTGAATTTTCAGCTTTAGAACAATGCTTATGTCCTTCCTTCTTCCTATGCTTACTTTTTCCTGAGCCTGAGAAAATTCTATGTAAAATAGGAAAATTTTAGAACCCAAATTTTCAGGTTTCAAATAAATTCTGACACTTTGAATCCTGAGACTTAATCCTGCCTCTTGTGGCTAATGCCTTGAAACATTCTCATACATACAGAAAGATGACATTTTGCACAAGCTATCTTTGAGATTCATAGTGTACTGTACAATCAAATCAAAAACGTTTTTCATAAGTAAAAAATTTTTGTTAGTTACCTACATTTTTTTCCCTAGAGTTTCCATGGCAGATACCATGCTCCATCTATTCCCAGAGATTATTTTTTAGTGATGTGGTTTATAGTAGCCTTTTCTGGGAACTCCAGCCACAGATTAAAGCCTTTTGTACATAAATGCAGGAAGGAACATAGTCCCTACCCTGAAGTCCTCACTCTCAATTAAGTTGAGTGTGAGGACAGACAATTCAGTGATGAGTAGGTTTGAGTAATACAATAGATATAACATACACATTAGTCTGGCATAAAATGTTATTATCAGCCTAAGAAATGTATTGAAGAAATTGGCATCTTGCTGCATCCTGGGACCAAGATAAGAACCAAGTGGAAGGTGGTTGTTGAGAGAGATGCAATATGGATCATGTTTGACTTGAGTGTGCCTAGAAGAGCCCTGCTCATGGTCACATCTGCAAATCCTCTCACAATAGAAGTAGAGGATGACAGTGTAAGTTCCTTCAGTCCTTAAGGCATGTGGAAATTCACCATTTTTCCTAGCTGTTCTTTTTTGTCTCTTACAAAGTTCAGATTGAGCCCTAAGGGCACTAACAAAGGAAAAAAATGCTTCACAGCATTTTGCCCTCGCTATTGCTTTGGGGTATGTGTAAGATGAGATCAAGTCAGTGCTACACGAGGAGCATTCCTAATTCACTGTGCGGTCTGAGGGCAGACTTGCATTTGACGATTTATTATATTTTGAACAGAAGCACTGTGAAGTGAAGGCAGGAAGCACTCTCATCACATCAGCTGGGCATATGCCATATAGTCTTCTTGTAGGCTGGGAGAAAAGAGGGATGATTTAGTTGTCTGCCTTTGGCTGCCTCCATTCTGAAAACTGAGAAGCCTGGTGTCTTTTTGCAGAGAGCAACTTCTGCTGCTGCTGCTCTCTGCCCTTCCCTTTCTGATCCACACCAGGGGCAGGAGAGGTGGCAATGCAAAGGCACAGTCATGTCCCACTAAGATCACTGCCTCTGGTCCTTATAGACATAATCTTTAGACTGTGTCATGGTAGGTCACCTTTAAAAGGCCAGCGTAAGCAATACCACCAATGTGTTGAAGTGATGAGCAATTGTGGGATTATGCTAAGGAACTTACCGTCTCAAACCTTGAATCTGTAGGACAGTGTTCGTATTTGCAGATGAGGGCAAGATGCCCCCCTCCCATAATGAAAAATTATTTAATGTAACAAATACAGTGCATATCTCTTGACTAGAAACACCTCAGTTAGAAAGCCACTGACACAGTCTAGTCACAGACATATTGCTCAGGAGAATCTGCAAGCAAAGGGAATCCCTGTCTTGCTCTGATCCAGTTGATGCATGTTCTGCTCCTCTAAGGTAGGTCTTTTATCACTGTTTTCAGAAGAGAGGAACAGACACGCACAGGAGTCTCCAAAGTCATCAAGGAAAACTGTGAGCTAGCAGGAGCTGGATCATGAAAACAATATCACATTCCCCATGTTCTGTTGTCGGTATTTGTGGTTTTATAATCAGTTTTCTGTTACCCTTCCCCCACCCCCCAGATTGTTCTCCATTTACAAAGACCTAGTTAGCTCAGGGATTCACAGATTTTAAAGCCAGAAGAAATTACTGGGAGCGACTAATCTGTGTTTGAAGAAATCTGAGCACTTCAGTCAGCAGTTTCTGCAGCAAGTCTATGGCCTTAAATACAGCTTTTAAAATTACAATGACCATTTATTTGGGTGTGTTCCGATCATCTCTTTTGATTAAAAATTTGTATTCCGTTTCTATTCCATATCTATTAAATAGCTAAGTGGCCATTAAAAAGAAATAGTGAACTTGATTGGCTCAAACTGATGTTAAATTCATAAACTAAGCAAATGGTCCTTCTTTCAGCTGGGACAGAGTTAATTTTCTTTCTCGTGGTTGCTGTGTTTCAGATTTGGTATGAAAGGAGGGTCAATAATGCATACTGGTTTAGTTGATGCCAGGTGATATTTATATTCTTCTCAAGGACTCTTTTTCAGCTTCCCATAGAAGCTGAGAAGGAGCCTAGACAGAACGATGGAATGGGCCAATGGAACGTTCCATGCCATAGACGTCATGCTCAGTATATAAATGGGGGTTGGCCTGGGGGTGGGTGGATACTCACGATCGATGCTCGGGAAGGTACTAATTCACCAAGCGGTGAGATTGACTTGTCTCATTATTATTATTATTTTCTTTTTCTGTTATTGTTCCATCTTTATCTCATCCTATAAGGTTTATTTCCTTTCCTCTTCCCCTCCTTTTCTCCCTGCCATTCTGGGGGAAGAGGGAGAACTGTGCCAGGAGCTGTGTGGTCCCTGCTGCCAGCTGGGGTTAAACCACAACATAAGCGGAAGAAATTGTGAGGAAGATTTGATTTCCCAGCTCAAAACATTTACATTCAAGTTGTCTCTTTAATTTTAATCTAAATAATCAGACTTTGAAATCTAGAAGTATCTCAGAACTGCTACATATGATACTAGCTAGGGCTCCACTTTCACTACAGAATTTTAGGAGCAGGTAAATGATAGGCAGCTCAGAAATGAAACTGGATATTGACATACAGTGAAATTTCTACATTGGATTTCCTCAGAGAATCAGTTTCTGACCTCCTGTTTGGAATGCAACAGCTTTAGAGACGTCTGCCTCTAAATTCCTGCATGATTATTGCACCTGTCTTGTTATTAAACAAGTCGTTAAATCCATACTGTTTTATAAACCACAAAAATTACATTGTTTCAACAGCTACTACCTGGTTCACTGCATAATGCACCAGGCAAACATAAGTGAACATAAGTAGACAAGGCTCAGAAATTACTCTCATTGCGCTATATCTGTCAAAAAAAAAAAGGTATAATCTTATTTCAGAAATGAGGTAAAATTACAGCATTACAGATTGTGACATAATATGCAAAGACCTTCCAATAATAAGAAGACCTGCAATAACTAAATCAAATTTAGTCCTCAACAAGCAGGGCTGGCTATTGCCCCACGTTATTTAGCATGCTGGTGACTCCTTCCTTAGCTCAAGTATATCTACACAGTGCTGTACAGACAAAATCTAATCAGTTTTGCTGAATAAGGGTAAACTTCTGAACTGAAGCCAACACATAGTTTAATTCTTAGATTTACAGCTATCGCTGAAGTGTGTGTCCTGTGACTATCATGCAGCTAGCTGCCTGTGAGTAATAGTTGTCCATTATTTTGAAAGGAAGCTAAAAGATACAAGGAAAGCTCATCAAGAGTCAAAGCATGTTGCATCTGCAGTTAAAACATTTTAAAGGATCATAGTTATTAGAAATTCAAGTTTTTCAAGTATTAAAAATAAATCTTTAATTCCCCTACAGATTCCTAGTATCCAGAGTATTTTATAGAAACATCTGGATAAAGGAATAAAGGCAAATCCATTGTGTTTCTAGACATTCCTGGAGCACTGATGTTCTTGAGATTATGCTATTGGATTACTGGTATAAAAATAATAAATATTTTCAGTACTTAAAGCTGTAATGCTTTATGTTGGATTTGGATTTTGGTCTCATTTTAGTAAAAGGTGGATGGAGATTCAGAGTGTCTTCCTTAGCTAGAAGGATGTAGAGAGTTTATTGCTTAGTGACCTATATTTTTCTCCTCTACAATATATGAAAAGTTATTTAGCAACTTCCCTGCCCTTCAGACAACCTTTTAAAATAGCTGTCAAGACAAAAAAATGGTTAAGCCTCTGTTCCTCATTCCCATGACATATGAAAGTGAGGGTTTGTTAATCTATGCTAAGAATGTTGTAAAATATACTCATCTGCACAAGACGCATGATTTTGTGTTTATTGGTTTAAAATGGAGGGCAATAATGCATAAAAAAAAAGCTAGGTCTCATATGGAAGGGGTGAGAAGGGCACTGAAGTGAGATCTTTGGATATGTTTTCACAAGGGTTTGCAATATTACATGTATATTTTCTACAGGTCACTTAGCTAACCGGGAACTTAATGATATAACTGGCTCAGGCTCCTGTTTGTTAACAGAAAATGTATACAACCCTTGCCAGAGGTCCAAGGATTAAACAGTTATAAACTTCAGACTGTGCCCAGAATCTCGCTCCACCATAAACATATGGTATAGCTATGCACCCGCCCCGAGCCTTTCCCTGCCAGAGAGGAAAGCACAAGGCATGGTGGCACAGAGTGGGCTTTCAAAGCCCCGCTTGCACATGGTCTTCAACCCTTCCCGCTTGCCATTTCTCTGGGGAGCAACAATGTGTTGTGGAAAGTACTGGTAACCAAAGACAGCAATGCAACAGCCTAAGTCTGATGGCTCCAGCCCAGTTCTATCACTTTATCCCCTTTACTGTTCCCTCAATGTTGTTGCTTTTTTTTTTTTTTTTTAACATGCAAGTTGCCATGAAAAATTTGTTAATGAAATATTTGCTTAGAAGTCTGCTCTGGGCTAGGCTGATAACCTATCTGTGTTTGAGTTTGGCTTCCCATATTCTAAATACTCATCTTCTCTCTGTTTAGCTTATTGATTGGTTTGGCAGGAAAAGCAGCCTTGTCATCAGTGACCAAGGTCAAACCAAACAAAAAGGGACAGGAGGGGAACAAAAAAAAAGGAAAGAAGAAGAAGTTGGACAGATGAGCTCAGTGAGACAGGAGTGGAATATCTAACCTCCTGCAACTTTCCTTTGGGAGATGGGTCCTGGGCTGCCCAGGGGCCGACCCGCTGGCTTTTACAAGGTCACAGAAAAATCACTGGCATCATCACAGTCAGTGTTTGTAAATCACAGGGGAGCATAGAGTCAGGATTCAGGCAGAAAAACAGAGGGAAAAGGTGGACACGACCACATCAAGGCTGAGTCCAAATGCCTGAATATGTCCTGAGAGCTCTGGTGCAGAGCAAATGGGGTGACTAGATAAATATCTCAAGTGTTAAAAAAATTAGAAGTTTAAATCACAATCCCCTGTCTACATATGCAAGCGAGAGTCATCTGTCCCTAGAGGTGTCCAAAGCTCTTTTTCAGAGAGCATAGGAGCTGCAAAGGAGATTTTGGTGCTGTGTGTTTTGTTTATTTTTTTCTTGAACATTCAAACACAGTTTACAAATGTTGGCTGCAGTTTTTCAGTTCCACTCCTAGCACCTGGAGTCAGAAACCTGTGTGGAAAATGAGTCAGAAAGTTTACAAAGGGCTAACAAGTAACATATAAGCACATGCTTTCAGCAAGGCGGTGGGTACCTTCCTATCAAGCCAAGTTCAGACTTACTTGGGGGGAGCTTCATTTTATCCAAAAGTCCCACTTTACAAAATGCATATAACACCCTTATAGCTATGCAATAGTGCACTCTACCTAAAAATGCAGATGAATCAATGAAAGGTGTCCAGAACTGTATAAAACACATTAGAAAAACTTAAGTGTAAGGTTACACCACACTACCTGGCCATTGCAAATCACCTTGCAAAATATTCCTATGTTTATGTAATTCAGTGTAAAACAGCAGTGTGAGAGTTCACAGAAGATATGTGAAACTACAACAGAGAAGGTTATATCGTGGCTAAGCAAATGAAGTCGACAGTACTGTACTGTACCTTATTGTAAGAAAATGTATATTCTGCTTGTTGCATACAACACAGCTGAGGTTTTCTGAAAGAAAGCTGCAACAGAACAGACCTGCTAAATAAAATACCTGGCAATATTGTTATCTGGTACAATACATTCACGTTAGTGGCTTTACAAATGAATAAGAGGGTGCCAGAGGCTAATAATTATGTGACATGAACTAACTGTTAAATCCTGCAGTCTTTACTCAATATTTATATAGTTCTGATTTGCAGGGAGTTTAGCTTGACAAATGCCAGAGTAAAAGAAGTAAAAGAGAACTAAATCTATTCCCAGGTTTCTCTTTAATCTTGGTTCTTTCCTTCCCACTAAGGGACTAACTCAGTGATCAGTGTGTTATTCACAGTATATTGGAAACACTATTTTAGCAGTATTTCATAGTTTATAGCGCATGACTGCAGCAGTTGAGAAATTCAACTTCACTGGCCCAGCTGGACTGATGAGAGAGCGAAGTCCAACTTCCTACCAGCCAGCATGGTCTCATTCACAGAGTGAATAAAAAGGGTCCTCACCACAGCGAAGAAAACAGGTGCAGAAAGATGCTGCTTGACTACAGAAGGTGCTGCCAATTTATCTAGGAAATAACTCTTTCGGCCTCCCACCCCACACTTCATAAAAAGGACTACATTTTTCAAGGAATGCAGAAAGCAGAATAATCTCTTTGCACCCAAGGTACTGGAAATGAGGTTAGCTGACAACTGTCTGATTTGCATAAGCAAAGGCCAAAGGCTGTACAAGCACACAGACCTCTATTTTTAGCAAAAGCAAGTTCCTTTGGTGGACCGACACTGAAACGCATTGCAGAGGATGATTTTAAGGATGGGGTGCAGGCAACATCTCTGAAAATCAAGCCTGTCAAGATGAGTCACTGGGATCTCAAAATCGGTAGTTTTTCTTCATCCTTTGGGGTGGGAGGACCTGACCACCCCAAAGGGTTGCAGGAGGACCCTCATGAGACAATTTCAAAGGCCTGTCTAATAATCTGGGTGTATGTGTATGGTGCTGATTTCCACTGCAGGAAGATTTACTCAGGATTACCCAGAGAAGATGGAAAACTGGGTAACAAGATCAGAAGAAATGTGATGTCCCTAAATAAACCAAGGCTCTGGTGTCTGACGTGGATTTAGCTGCCCTTCGCCAAGAGTGCTTTAATTTGTATCACTGTAATCGGGTTAAGAATTATTGTAGCCAAAGTAATTAGCAGCAAGCTACCAAACAGCTCCTTGACACAGAAAGCAAACGGGTTTCTCCTCCAAGTGTCTGCCCCCCTTGAGGGCTGGAAGGTAAAGAGCAGAAGGAGGGAATTAGGGGTGACCTTGCATTAATGAACAGGAACACGCTCTTGGATCAATGGGCAAAACTGGCATAGCTCAGAGAGGAAGCATCGACTGTGTCATCGAAGTATCTCTGATATCCATGGGGGTTTCGCAATGGATGCTTATGCAAAAGAGGTAAACACAAATGAGGCTGGTGCAACAGAAAGAAAGAGCTACAGGAAGAGAGAAAGGAGGTGTGAGGATGCAAACGAAAAATAAACAGAGATATTGCTGTGGGATGGTTTATTTAAAGAGCCCCTACATTTGCGTTACTGGATTAAGCATTTTGACCAAAGTTTGTAGAATTTATTTTGGCCAAAAATGACTAATATGAATATTGGCCTCATGCCTGAATAAAGGAATGTAGTTTCTCTCTCTAATCAGGTTGCAACAGATAAAGGCTAAATAGAAATGAGTAATTCACCGTGACTCAATATTACATGGGCTGTATTTTAAGAGCTGAATTTCAAGTGCTTTTCTGTTCTTTATTTCAGCTGTGCTATCTTTTGCTCATCCTCACTACGCTGTGTCAGCCTGGTTTGGCAAACTGGGAAGCATTCTCTCCTGTAAGCCTGATGCACTTTTTAGGAGACTCTGTCTTCCTGGAAGCAAAATCAATTCAAGTATTCAGGAGGCCTCTAGTGGCTTATAGTTTGAGAGGAAGTTTCCTCTGAAGCCTAGTCTGTGAAGCTGGGAAAATATATAGAAGGTCAGGGAAACAAAAGGGACTCCCCACTTGTTGATTAGTGCCATTGACAATAAATAGCAAAGCTTGGTCTCTGACTTCAGTATCTAGGAATCTGTCCTTCAAGGCCTGAGATACATTTACACAAAACGCTCAGAACGTGCAGAAGAGAACAATAGGGTCTCAGGCTTGTTGGTGTTTTACATGTTTCTAAGTACATACTGGGAAAGAATTACAACGTGATGAGCTGTATATTTGAAACAGCTGTCAAAGGAGAGCCTATGCCAGTTTCATTTTGATCCACAAATGTAGATGCTTTCTATTACTGACACTAGAATACGCAATAGGTTTCCAATGTGTTGCATGGGTACGTAATTCCCCATTTGCAAGTCCTTACCCAGTTCTCACACCAGGCTGAGCAGATAGGGCTGATCCTTACTGGGGTAACTGGCATCAGTCGTGCTATTGCTGTTTCCAACAGCTGAGGCTCTGGCTCATAGCCTATCGCTCACAAATACATAATATTACATATTAGGTGAGAACCCAGATCACCTGTATGCTATTTTCACATGCAACGTTATTAAAAACAAGAACAGAGAAATCATAAAAGGAGGTGAGAGAACTGAAGTCCCGCTGTTCCTCTGAGGAGTTTTGGCCTAGACAGTCAATTCTTTCTTCATCACATATGTATTTCCCTTGGCCTATTTTTATATGTCATAGGATAGTCAAAGAAATGTCCTTAATTCCCGGCACTTTGATTCACCTCTACTAACTAAGCCGTGTTGTAGGTGACTTAGCAGCCATGTGATCCACCTATTATTAGAACAGAGTTAGCCCTCCAACCCCCCAAACTCCTGCTTCCCCTTGTCCTTATATATATCTGTCTCCTAGCAGAAAAGTGGCACATGACCTCCTATCCTCAAGAATACTTGGCACAAGTCCCTGCTTCTCAGCCGAACCTATTGTTCTAGGAGAGAATGACACAGGCGTGCAAGAGTCTTGCTGACACTTTTGACTTTAAACATGAAATGCCATTAATCAATCAGCTGCATCTGTTTGGAAAAATTAAGTGGCTGGAATCAAGGCAAACACAATAAATAATCCTTAGGCAAACAGGAAAGAAAATAAGAGAAGACATGTTTTTGTTTCTTGTTACTTCAGATTTGTTTGATTTGTCTTTCACATCCTCCTTACAAATATTAGGCTTACCAAGTGTACAGTATTAAGATACCAAACGCAAAAGGCTTATGCAAAGTACTGCCATCAAATTAAAGGTGCTAAGCTTGCAAGATATAAGTGTCTGCAATGGAATTTACACATGACATGGCAGCAGAAGGGGTCAGTATTCACAAATGTGAACCAGACCAGACTAACAAAGGATTGTGCCCAGGCGTCACTTGAAAGGTTGATTTCTCTTGCTATCCAGCGAAGTTGCAGATGCAATTTATGGTCTCAAGAACATGTTCGTTCCTGCTGCATACATGGAATCATTCCTGACCGGTGCTGTTATCCATCAAAATCAGCACTTAGTGGAGTTTCAAACAACCTATAGTTCCTTGCGAGATGGGCACCCACACAAACAGCACCTCAGTATTTAAGCACCTGCTGCTGCCACCTCCGTTTGCAGGAATGAGCAGACGAGTACTAAGCTACACCAAAGCTTCCTTGCAGTGCCCTAGTGGGAGAGTATCTCTGGCGGGGGAGAGAAACAAGGAGTAATTGCAGACAAGGCATTGGGCTCAAGAGATTTGACTTCCACGTGGTCTTTGAATTGAGTCTAGTGCCCCCTTCCTCCCAGCAGTCAACTGCATGGTCTGGGGTCTGGGATTACAGTCCAGCTTCATTTGCCCCTAAAATGAGTTCAACACACAGAGGAAGAAAGGCTGTGAAACAGTGCTCCCTGCTAATCAGGCCATGTTTAACACTTTCCCAAACCACCAGGCTTGTGACCACAAAGACCTGGAAGCCTGGTGTAAAGAAGCCAAAGAGAAACTTCATCTCCCTCCTCAGCTCTGAGGCTGAAGAACACTACTGCTTCTGCCCACACGGGTTTGGAAACACAAAACCAAGCAGTTCATAGTATGGGCACATGCAGAAACTGAACTGAATCCATGCACCTATTTCACTCAGGCCTTTAAAGGTCAACCATTTCAATCCAGACTGATGACACCCTCGAATTTCCAACTCACCATCAATTTCTGCTACAAGCATCTGTCTAAATGGTGTAAAGTAATGACATAAGGTGATATAAACTGGTCAGAATGCTACAAGGGGTGGGAAGAGACACTCACAGGAGCAAAGCATATCAAGTAAGGCCCATCTCTATTGCTAAAGCAGAAAAACAAGTATGTATTTGGCTTGACTAGAACTAGATTCAGCTCAGTCTGAAATCAGAATTTCTTTCACTTTGGGAGCTGCTTAATCCTTTTAGAAACAATATTCAAAATTAAAATGTCACTTTGAACTCAACACTTGCTTTGTCCTGGCTGAAATACAGTGGAGCAAGGCACTTTACAGAAAAATAAACAGAAATACACTGTGAGGAGGGAACTAAACTATAGATATTTTTGGTTCCTTACATAATCTGCATTTCAGAGTGAATTTCCTTTTTGGTCAACAACAGAACTTGTCAAACTCCATGTGTTCCTGGAAAGCAGTATGTATGTATGGCTCAGCCATGGACTGAGATTCAGCTGACAAACTTAACACTCAGCTCTACTAGTGTCCTTACAGAATGCACTTTACTTGCGATGCCTCTCTTTCCTCTTCCACCATAGTATTTAGGGTAGAAATGGCTAATTGGTCTCATGAGTTTCTGCCATAAAACCACCCCAGTGTTCGTGTTACTGATAATAATACCTAGATAAATATAAGTTTGTAGGAAGAGCTAATATCTTTTATTAGACTAGCTGATATAACCAACAAAAGTGAGCAAGTTGTGGCGTTAAGGGTCCTTCACTTATGCTAGAGTGTAAGTGAGCACTAGAGAATATGCTAGAGCACTCCAGTTCCAACAGCATTGCTGCCATTGGATAGATAAATAGAAACCTCACTACACAAAATGAAGTGCACATTTGAGATGTCCCTGATCACTTCCTCCAGAAACAACAGAAAAAGGAATAGAATGACACACAGGTTTTTGAAGGAAATAAAAGATTAAGATAATAAGTGTGAAGAGTCTTCTTTATCCGCAAAACCTTTTATACATGTAAAATGAGTCTGCAATAACAGGTCTCCCAATGCCAAAACACCAAACTGCTGTCAGTCATTCCACTGGTAGTTGCCTAGGGCAACAGCTTTCACAATTATCAGTGGATTCATGAACTTGTTGCAGTCACGAATGATGCAACTGACTGACTTTCTTTTTTTTTTTTTTTTTTTTTTTTGTGGTCAGGTTGCAAGTGAGGACAAGAATATTCAGATTTCCTAATCAGCAACATGAAATAGGTGAGAATTCCTCTTTTTATCAGGCACACCTATCAGGCCAGGCCTGATAGATATATAGCAAAATACATGATTCACAAAAATGAAAATTAGACCTGTCACCATGGTGTTCCAACCAAAGTAGCGACTCCAGTGAGACTAGAATGAAGCTGGTACGCAAGAGAGCACAAATTAAAAGCCCTGACCGTACCTTAGCAGACTCCTTTGACTTTGCTGATAGCCTAGTGTTTAATAAGCTCTTTTTTGTAGGAATAGGAAGTTTGGTTTACAATTTCTGATCTTTAAAAGAGCCCACTCAGGCATGAGACCTCCCGTATCACAGGTAATAAAACATACTCAAGGTCAACAAGTTCACTGTAGGAAACAGCTAAAAGTTTTCATCCAGAAAAGCCAGATTCTGAATCTCAGCAGAGGATGACAAGCTTATGTGCTCATCACTGTTTTGCCACAAGTGCTTCACAAACTGCATTTCTGACACAGAGCTTATCTAATTACAGGAAAACTGAGGTTACGTCAAGTTTAACTTAAGGAAAGAAACTTCCCCAATGGATACTAAATCACTTCAACTACTGCAGTAATCACCTCCCTTTACAGTTTACAGTGTGTTTTGAAGTTTTTCCTTAATTTGCTGTAGTTTTAAAATCCGAGTTTATCAAGCCAGTTATTTCTCCCACGTTGACCTCATAAGAGCTTTGAATGAGCACACAAGACTCAGCAGTGAAAAAAAAAGTACAAACTTTTTCAGTACTTATTATCTGACATGCCTGCATAAAAATAAAGGTCCAACTAACAACACGGTGTAGTCTCTTACAGATGACAGGAGCAGCCACTAATTCCATTGTGGTTAAAACACTTGGCACATCAAGTTAAGAGACCTTTTTAAGAGGCAGAAGAGTTTTTTAGGGACCTAACGTACTAAAACATGAAGCCCACGGTAGATTGGTGGCAACTCTAGCAGTGAATGACAACAGACCAAATCCTCAGTTGCCTCCTGGAAACGACATCTAAACGTATTATCTTTTCCAAAACCATCCTGCTGGACACAGCTAACTTGTGACATGCATAGTGACAATTAAACCTTTAAAAATTAGTATCAAGATCACTTAAGCCTGGCCAGACCACGCTGCTTTACAGTTAAAGTTATGTCAGAAAAAAAGAGACACTTTTAGTATCACATGGGGGTGAGGTTTCATTCTCATTTACAACAGTTTTATCTAGAGACATTTCCATAATTTTCTCTGGAGTCACTCCAAAGTTACATGATATTAATGAGAAGGGGAAAAAAAGATAACAGTAGTAACAGTGATGTGTAGAAACTTCAACCCACGTTTGGAAGAGAAGTCTCCATTTCCAAAAGGCTCACAGCCCAGGCTAGTAAGGTTGGTTGTTGCTTTCTGGAAAAGCTGCAGTCTCTCAGTGCTTCAGCTGCAGACACAGATTTGGTGGAGAATATGAAATACTGGTGTGTATTTCAATGGTGTGCTCTTTGCCAGAACTATCTAATTGTGGCATTCCAAGAGTTGGGCCCATTAGGGATTCTATAATAGACAAAGATTTCTACCTTATCTGGGTCGTGTTTAAACCATTTCCATTTCTACCTCAACTTTAGTTATACCCAGGCATGTTCTTAATCACACCTATTTCACGTAGATTTAATCTCACCCATTTGGTTTCTATATTAAATACCTTTGAATTTTCATCTTAACCAGACCCTAACAACGGCCTCCTCTAGAGTATTTCACAAAACACAATGAGACATTCAATGAAAAGACTTATACATTCCCAGATGAAAGTCAGTTTCTGCCTTTATTATTAATTATACTATTTAAACCTGTGTTAAATATCTATTTAATATGCTATAAACCATGGCCAAGACAGTAGTGATATTTATCATCCTTTCTCAGACCTGAATCAAGGCTCAATTGCTGGGCACAGATTGACATGGAGGACACACAGAGATATTTTCTGGGCTGCCACAACTCAGCAAAGCACAGAACTTGGACCTTCTACGAGGGGAGACAATGACTCAGATATTTTTTCAGTCTACAGACATTTCAGACATATTAACCCCACAGGAATGGAAATTATTACCTGTGCTGCACAGGGATATAGCTGGGAATTTTAAGATGAAACTAGGAAGACCAACAGCAAGAGGAAATTTTCCAACTACCCTAAGCAGAAGTGACTAAGTTACCCCAGTTAGTTCTCAGTCATCAGCTGAGATAGCATTACAGGCTATTTAAGACTTTTTATTCCACCCCAGTTGTGGAACAAACCATGTCAACATGTGATATTGAGAAGGTCTCAATTTACATCAACTATAATTTATGCTTACATGCTGTATTTTGCTATTGGTGCAGGTTAAAGTCTTTTTCCTGGTAATTATAGTGGGCTACTTCATTAAGCCTCAGTAATCAAACTGTCTTTGCTTGCAAGTTCACACTCTGAAACTAGGCAAAAGACCTGTAAACAGAGCACTGGCAGGTTGGCTGCTTGAGATTTTTAAAGCTGAATTAGAAAGAGCATCACAAAAGGCAAGGTAAGGAACATTGCACTGGCAAAGAGATAGACTGGGTGATCTAACAGGTCTTTTCCATCACTAAGATCCTGTGTCCAGAAACAACCCATTTAATTCCAGGCCAGTCATTTATTACAACAGAGAAGCAAAGTAGAAGGACATATATTCTACTGTGGAAAACAGTATTTTATTATGTCAACTGAACTCAGAGGACAGGCAGTGAAAACATTCTTTTATTTTGTACCATTAGCTCAGCCAGGCCTCTGCAATGTAACATTCTGTCACTTTCTGTGGATTAGCTCATTTACAAAAATGTGCTGTTTTACTGAAATTAGTACAGAGAGAATATTGCACTTCTTGAGCTGCTGCAGCATAACTGTTTGTCAGTAGATTTATGTAATGGATTGTTTTCCTGCAATCCAGGATAAGGGAAATACTTAAACAATAACTGCCATGGGGAGTGTGGACAAGGCAATAATTACTTTCCATGGTGTTAATAAACCTCAAGGCTACTGGCCAAAGTATATTTGCACTGAAGGAGATGTCTATGGAGATTACATAGGAAATTCTAAGACAGACAAGGGTCAGGAAGCCCATCTAGGTCTGCTTCCTCTGTTGCGTTAACAGGCACCCCCGGCCCACCCATAACTGTCCCCAGCAAGGTTTTTTTAATCGCTGTCTAGTGTTCATTAGTTCCTTCCTTGTTGTCCTTTGCCGAGTGACTTGCCGGGTACACCAACTCGGAGCAGCCTTAATTTGGTTGTTATGCTTTTAGTTTGTAATTTTTTTAGCTGGAAATTGGAAATTCTGTTCTACAGGAAATGCCTCATTTCTGCAAAAATAAAATTATTTAAGAATGATTAAAACACTTCTAGCCTGAGTGATCCCTGGAAACTCAAGTTCTGTAGCTCAACTCAATCATCATTTTCAAGAGTGCTGTTCTCCCAGATCTCTGCCAGACCTAACAGACCATGTTGGGAAGCTCCACACCCCAAAG